>JANHGC010000463.1:165311-178443 GCA_027560395.1 Boaedon fuliginosus | reverse complement strand
AGCCCATTCCTTCACCGAGACCATCATGGATCCATCGAGAATGGAGGTTCACGGTAAGTGACCAACACCCCATTTTATTACTGTATTTTCTTTTATCTATAATTAGACGCTGTATTTTTTTATTTATAAGGTTGTAAGGTTGATAAGGTTGTAATCAATTAATAAACTACTATTAAAGTACTGAGGTACATTCTAAAAGATTAAGCATATCTGGGTCTATAGCAAAAATGAAATAATTATAATAGCTTTATTTAATTTTTAAAAGATATACATATACATGTTAAATACGAAGAACATCTTGGTGTTATTCTTCCTTATAGCTATTTATGGCAAACTGGTATTTGTTATTTGCTTTTCTTTTGCTTACTAGTGTTTGCCAACAGGTTTGCACAATTCTGGCTATGTTCAATAATTAAATGTAATTTAATTACTTTCCCTAAAACTAATATTTTGACCAACCTTATAGTGCTCTCTGTTGATAAATAATTACTTAACAGGTTGAAGCAAATGTTAAATAATCTCATGCGTCAACAAGAAAAGCAGCAGGCCAGAGCACCCAAAGAGGAGAAAGACAACGGAGCGCCACCACATCCATCACCAACTGTGTTTTGTCCCTTTAGTTTCCCTTCCCAAGCAATGAACTTATTTAATATGCCTGGATTCACAAATTTTTCTTCTTTCCCACCAGGTAGGCATTTTCAGAATTTAGGGGTAGCAATGATACGGATTTTTTTGTTGCAAACAAATAGCCAGAAGGCACTGCCCAGTTTCATATCATTCTTTCTTCAAAGCAAATTCTTGGTTCTTAAGTATGTTCTAACAAATTAAATATGTTAATGTTATGTAGAATTGCCTCTTTAATAGCAAAATAAAGTATATGACATCTTAGTTTGCGGTTTTAATATATTGCTTCCATCTAAACATTTTCCTTCAGTACTATTACCGATTAAAAGATAATGTACTGTTATTTAAAAGCATTAATATTTACAAAGATTAAGAATAAGATAGTACATGTTTGCAAGCCTTACAGTAATCGAGAATGACGAGAAATTGTTAAAAACTAAAAGAAATTTAAATGATATTTGTTTAATAACATTGATTTGAATAATTCAGTTTTCTAAACAAAACTGAGTATTTTATTAATAATAATAATAATTTATTAAATTTATACCCCGCCTCTCTTCACATAACAGAATAAAGGATTAAGACTGAACTTTCCTACAGCACCCTAGAATCAACTAAAAGTGAAATATATTTGCTGCAGCATTTGTTCATCTTTAAGAGAACATTCTCAGTTGAACTTAAAACCTATTTACAGCCAGAGGCAATAGCACTTAATGTACAAATTGATTTTGCTATTTGCTCCTCAATATATATATTTTCTCCTCAATTTATTTCAAGTTTATTTTTTTCCTTGTAAATGTATTAATTATAGTACAAATCTCATATGTGGGGATTCAAATCAGTCTTATAGCCAGGGGATTGACATAGCTTGATTATAAATGGAATAATTTCATCTGAAGTATTTTGAGTATCCTGAAGAAAAATAGCAACATAATTTGAAAACCCCAATAATATGTTAGCGTTTATTTACTTTTCTTGTATTCTGGTAATAGAAATACTTGAATTATGTATATAATCTATTTCTGATCCCATTTATTTTTATAGGCATCAATCTTGGCCAGATGTTCCCATCTGGGGACTTTTCACATAATTGTAATGCTCAAAACAGTGAATATCAGCCAACTTTAAACCATAACAGTACTGGAAAAGCTGACTATATGGCATTTCCAAAGCCATTTGAAAGTAATTCTACCTCTGGAGCAGAGAACCAAAGGTATCTGAAACCCAATATGAGGTATCTGCTTCTAGTGCTTGGCGAGCAGCATTGCATTATAATTCACACTTGATATTCTGCTTGTGAAAAGTAGTATTTTGGTATTCTTTTTTCTTAAAAACTCAGTAAGGTTCATAATGAAAGAGGTACTTATCTATATCTATAAAAGAGAGGTGGGGTGTGGATGGGAGTTTGTATGTGCTCTATTCAAACTTTCAATTTTGCAGCAATCTACCTCAAACTTGCCAGATAGGTAGAAAAGCGTAGTAAGAAAAGCACTATCTTGGTCTCCAAAGGATAGGTGCCCTTTTTGACCCGTTTTTTGGGGGAGCAAAGAGGACATTCTTAACGAACAAGCAGCAACTCACTACTGAGTGTGTGCAGATTTGCTTCTCTACTGAGCACGTGCATGTTTTCAAACTGACGGATGCACCATATTCAAATTTCTGAGGTGCCATGTTTTATACATATAAATTCCAGATTTGCCCCAGCGGCAATGGGCCCAAGACACACAGAACAGCCCACCCCGCCATGTAAGGTTGCCTACGAAGTAGGAGGGGGCACCAGGGGCTTAAGAAGGCCTGCAAATGGCTGCGGCCCAGTGCCCCTGTCAATCCATGGCTGCCTTTCCGCAGAGCTGGCCTGCCCTTGGCCTAGAGCCCAGCCTGCCCTTGGCCCAGAGATGTGGGAGGGGGTGGCGGGGGCTTCAGAAGGCACGCAAATGCTGTGGCACAAATATACTTCTTTTTAAAAAAAAACCTGAGCAAGGCCAGGTAAGAAGTTAGTAAGTGATATATTTAAGTTGCAGTATTTGTTGAAATGAGGAATTTCCTTTACTCAAAGCTACTGAGTATCAGTCTGATTCCATTTGAGTTCAGCAGCAATTGATCTAATACAATGATTCACATTTTGGTTTTTAAAAGAAATAAGGAAGGATAGGGTAATGCAAAAAATGTATCCCAAAAATCTTCCTTGGTAGAAAACACTGAGCACTGAATAGCTTGGTTTCCATTATGATAGAGGTTGATAATAAAGTTGGAATTGTATTTATTTGTTTACTCACCTTTATTACATTTACAAATAACTTAAGGTGGTGAACACATCCAACACATTTTCTCACTATTTTCCCTGTGATTTGAGTTGGGTTGAGAGAGAGTGGCTGGCCCAAAGTCTGCCCAGCTGGTTAATGCATAAAGACAAGGTTATGTGCTGAAGGCTGTTAACACTGATTGTATTGAATGCTGAATCATTGTAAAGAAGGCTGCTGAACTGATGTGCTACAGATTTGTGCAAAATAGCAATGGAACTATGCTAAATTATGTGTTTACTTTTCTTACTAACTTTTCTTGGAAAACGTTCGGCTTTACTACTATGACTGAAATATATTCTGAATGTTTCTGTCTTTCTTAAGAACTCAGAGACAGCCTGAAGAAGAGATGGAAAATAGATCACCTTGGTTAAATGAGTATCGGGAAGGAGGAAAAGAGAAACAGCCATTTCTCAGGACTGGGTTTGCAGTCCCAGTGCAAAATGCAGCATGTAGCAATCACAAAAATCAAGCTGACCTGAGCAGACAAAGGGAATTTGATGAAGAATCTCTGGAAAGCTTTAGTAGCATGCCTGATCCGGTGGATCCAACTACGGTGACAAAAACATTTAAACCTAGGAAAGCATCGGCACAGGCCAGTCTGGCTTCAAAAGACAAAACACCAAAGTCCAAGAATAAGAGAAGGAGTAGTTCCCAGTTTAAAAAACGACCTAGAGCTAATGGTAGGACAACTGTATATATAAAGTTGAGCTTGTTTTGTGCTTGGGTTGCTCTCTATATTTGCATTTTTTTCTTGAGGTGAGAAAACCTCAAGAAAATTGAGTCCACAAAATTCTTAAAATAGGCTGCATCAGTGTAAAACTTTATAATTATTTCCCCTATGTGCAGATCCTATGCAATTCCCATCCTGAACCAGTATTTTCATATTCTTCTCTTACATGGAAACTCCTCCTGTAATCTCTCTTGTCCCAATAGCACATGGAGCAAATCTGCTTGCCCTCTTAACTCTATTAAATACTCTAGAATATATTTTACATCCATTTGCAAACATGCTTGCCCAAAAGTTGTCTTTCATTTTAAATGTCAGTGAAGAGAGGTAATTGGCCATTTGCCAAAACTATCTGTGAAAAGGTATTTGTTTGCTCATGGAATTTGATGTCATTAAGTTTATGTTTCACATGGTCATTGCTTTCGCATAGAGATTTTGATGATTTACCCACAAGTCATTACTTTTTGCTTTATGACATTGTTCTAGCTTAAGTGGTAGACGTTGGTTGTTATTGGAAGTAGTCACAGAAAAAGAACCGGACATTAGGCCAATAGTTTAACATCACTTTCCTACAATAATATTGAGATTTTTACTGCTAGCTAATTTGAGGAGTGACTGTCAAGAGTTCTTGGGATTTATGGAATTACTGAACAAATTAAATGCAGAGTGGTCTATGATGATAAAAATTAGGATTATACTTTTCAATATTGAAGGCTAATCTTTTGCTGCCTAAGGCTAATAAATAAGATTTTTACTATATTATAATTAATACCGTTTTCCTGAAATTACCACCTACCTTGAAAGTAAGCCTAGCTTGATTTTTACACATGCGGCCAATATAAGACCTACCCCCTTCCCAAATAAGCCCAAATTAAGATCCCACCCACTCCAGAGTGCATAGGTAAAAATTAAGCTAAGGTAGGGATGGAGGGGGTAGAGCTACCCTACTACTTATCTTTGGACAGATGTAGCCAGACCTCGCATACCCGTCACCTGCCTTGCCAGCCCATTTCTTCTGCAGCCAGCAAGGCTGGCAAGGCTTTCCTGAAGGCCTCTGTAGCTGATAACAAAGCAACGGATCGATCTGGAGCTCTGTTATCGGCTGCAGAGGCCTTCAGAAAAACCTTGCCGCCTGCAGAAGAAGTTCCTGAAGGCTTCTGGCAGCGAAAAATAGGCCGGGGGCAATGCGTGCAAGTGAGGTTAGTGGATGACGTCCCACGAAAATAAGACCTGGTGCTTTTTTTAGTGGCAAAAAATATAACACAGGCTCTTATTTTTGGGGAAACACGGTATTCATATCATATAAATGATATTTATTAATACACTGTGATATTAAAACTGTATAAAGATAATGGGACAAGCCCAGAATGAATGCCTTCTCACCAACTGTACATTTCCATTGTAAAAAATTTGTAGCCAATGCTGCTTATAGATTAGTGCTTAACTTTCAGAAATAATACTGTCTTGTAACCTGTTGGTTTAATTAGTTGGTATGATTTCTGGTATTTAACTCAAATCAACATTTATTAATTTAATCCAAATCATTTTGCTTAAAGATTGATTTAATTTATGCAGACTCTATTAAGCTATTCTCCAGTGGAATGCCATGACGGACTCGGTGACGTAGGAATGGGCTCCGCCCCTCAGTCAGGCAAAAATCACTCTAATAAGGGGTTGAGCTCCCCACCAGTCCCCAGTCCGTTATTGCCTTTCACTGCAGAAGTCACTCTTTTGCTTGACTCTTGGATTTCAGGTTTTTTCCCTTTTTTTAAATTAATTTTGGCTGGGAAGAGGGATGTTTATATGTTAACTGGGCTGGGAAACCTCCTAGCCTTAGGAGGAACTTTCCTGGCTATTAGGGGTTTTCCCCCCACCATCATTTCTTTCTTACCTTTCCCTTCTCTCTCCAGGGCTCTGGGAGTAAATTTCCCTTCCCAAGAGCACCACGGGCGAGAGCTTTTGCTTCTGGCAGGCCGTTAGACTACTACATGAGCCGTGGGCTCGGGTCTTTATCTTCTCTCCTTTTTGTGATTGCCTTAATAGCCCCGCCACTCGCTGCTGGAGGGAATTCATCAAAGAGTTAAGGGCGAGCTAAGGGGAGGGGGGAGAGAGAGAGAGAGAGAGAGAGATAGGGAAGGTGATTGAGCTGGTGCGTCGGCTGCCACCATCTGGACTTGCATGCACGACAAATGCCGAATTCCCCCGCCACAGGCCTGGGGCTCTTCGGCCATTTGGGCGCCTCCAGTTTCGTTTTCATTTTGGCTGCGTCTTCGGCTTCTGGAGCCTTCCCGCTGCTGGGGGTTAGCGCGCATGCGCTCCGTTCTCATGATCTATTTTCCTCCCCTGCACTCCTCAGCTGCGCTAGGGAGACCCGACGGGGTTTGAAGCCCGCCGGGGAGGGCGTGTGAGCGCCCAGGACAGCTGGGCAGTGGCATACGGGCTCACTGCATTTGCCTGGTATTCCGAGCAGCCAATTATGCTGGGATCCGGAGGTTGCTAGGGGTTTTTGGTTTTGTGAACCCACTGGGCACATCCCCTAGGAGGCTGGGAGGTGTCGCTCCCTACTGTCCTCTAGTGGCCATGCTCCACTGAACCCCTCCCTGTGTTTTTCGGGCTGGGTTAAGGCAACCCCCCCCATCACCCCAGGCTACACTTTGGGATCTGGGGGGGTGTACCCTCACCCCCCTCATTAAAAAAAATGCCCTTTTTATTTATTTTATTTATTTATTTTATTATTTGGATTTATACCCCGCCTCACTTCCCGGGTCAGGGGAACTCGAAGCGACTTTTTTCTTTCAAGCCCAGTTTAAGCAGAAGGAATATGTAGGGGGCTGGCGGCGAAGGGGACGGGGAGCCTATTCTGAGACTCTAATGGGTGCCACCCTTTATTTTTTGTTCCCTGGGTCTCAAGACTATGAATGGATGGAGGATACCTTGTCTAATTTTTATCCTCTTTTTACAGGCCATGGAGCAGTCTGCAAAGGACACACAGCCCCAGTCAGCCCCGGTACTCCTGCCCCCCATGTCATGGGAGGACTTTAATTCAGCCATTCGGAATGCGGTCTTGGCAGTTCTCAAGGCGAGGCCCACGCCCCCTGAGCTGGTGGCAGTCGGTCCCGGCTCCTGCCAAGAAGACTCACAAACAACATCATCTGGAAGAATCTGGTTCTCCCACTCTCAAGGTCCGGAGAGATTTGACACCTCCTCTTCCTTCAACTTCCCCGGGCCTCTCCGAGGATGAGCCGGATGATTCGGGAGACCTCACGATCAAGGTGATCAGTTCTCCTCCCTGGGAGATGATTCCTCAGAAGACGAGGTAGAGATCTCACCACAGCTCCGATCCGGCTATATGTTTTCTCCTAAAGCTTTTCCCAAGCTTTTTCGGAACATCATTCTTGCTCTCAATTTGGGTCAGCTAGAACCGGAAGAATCTCCAGTCATCCAGTCCACCAGCACCGGCATCAACCTGAGTTCGGTGTTCCCAGTTCCGCAAGAACCAGTCTTGGGCTTCACTGTTCCTCCTTCCCTTAGGAAACTGGTGATGAGGGAGTGGTCTGTGCCTTCGCACCTCAAGGACTCTAGACTACGTACGGCCAGGTTTTATAAGCTGACCGCAGATCAAGCTGACCTTTTCTGATTGTCGGTTGTCGATGCCCTGGTGGCTGCCCTCAGGAATTCGGCCACACTTCCAGTGGACTCTGAGGGTTACCCGAAGAACCCTCACGATAAGAGGGTTGAATTTTCTGCCAGGAAGGCATTCGAGGCTTCTTCCACTGCCCTCCGTGCTTCTCTTGTGGCTACTCTCTCCACCAGATCTGCGGCCCTCTGATGTCAAAAGATTTCCGAGCAGTAAGATCTACCCAGGGAAGTCAGGTCCGACCTTCGTAAGTTGGCCTCCATGGTCGCCTTTGTCTCAGACGCCACCAGCAATGCCCTTCAGATGTCAGCCAGGTCCATGGCTTCCTCGGTGGCGGTAAGGAGGAGTACGTAGCTCCGTAACTGGGACGTGGAGAGCTCAGCTCATGGGAGGCTTGTTTCTCTCCCGTTCAAGGTATCTAAGTTATTTGGAGAGGACCTGGATCCGTTTCTGCTTGAGACCAGGGGCAACAGGAAGGTATTGCCCTCAAGACAGCAGCAGCGTCCAGCGCCCTTTTTTTGACGTTGACAGCAGCCCTTTCGGTCCTTTCGTTCGCGCAACAGCGACCAACAAGCCAACTTCGGCAGGAACCAGCCTCTCATCTGGCAGCCTAGACGCCAGAAGCCCAGACAACGCTTCTCGGCCAGACCCTCCAACTCCAGGCCCGATAACAGGTCCCGCCAATGACTATCTGACCGTCCATCCGCATCTCATAGGAGGTCAACTTGCTCTGTTCAGGGAGCATTGGGAGTCACCTCAGACAGATGGGTAAGAGACACCATAGGACGGGGCTACAGTCTGGAATTCACCAACAAGCCCCATCCACATTTCATTCAAGTAAAGCGGTCTTCTTGTTTCCTAAAGCACCTTCGTACAATGTCCGCCATCCAACACCTTTTGAACATCGGGACCTTGGAGCGGGTTTCCCCTCAACAATGGGGTCTCGTGGTGTACTCACACTTTTTCACCGTTCCAAAAACGTTGGGAGAAAACAGGCCCATCTTAGACCTAAAATGGATCAACAGACATCTAGCATGGCCCGGTTTCAAGATGGAAACTCTCTGCTCGATCCTCCAGTCAATCCGGAGACACGACTTCATGGCCTCCCTGGATCTGAGAGAGGCCTATCTCCATGTCCCCATCTTCTCCAAACACAGACTATTTCTATGGTTCTGCTACAGCAATTCTCATTTTCAGTTCAGGTCTCTTCCATTTGGTTTGGATTCCGCTCCCAGGGTTTTCACTTAACTCTTGGTCACCGCCATAGCCCATCTGTGTCTCCAAGGGGTAGCTGCATTCCGTTACCTCGATGACATCTTGATAAGGGCCCCTTCTCTAGCTCAAGCCACGGATCATTTACATCAGACCATTCAGCTTCTTTCCTCGCTGGGATTTTTGGTGAACTGGGAGAAAATCTGGCTTTCTCCTTCCCAGTCTATCCCTCATCTGGGTGCGGTAATAGATTCCTCAACCTTCCTTGTCTCCCTCTCCCCCAAACGGAAGGGCAGAATTCTTCCCCTAGTGAGCCAGGTCCTGAGGGAGAAGAAGTCAGACATCCTTCTCTTGTCAAAGCTCCTAGGCATGCTGATCTCTTGCAGTGGGATAGTGCCGTGGGCAAAATTCTGCTCAAAGGCCCTCCAGAATCTCCTGGTTCCCTATCTTTCTCAGATAGCGCTCCACAAACGGTGTCTGATTCACCTGAACAGCCTGTCTCGGGAAGATCTCCAGTGGTGGAGGCAGCCTCAGATTCTCTCCAAGGGATCGCCCATCGCAGTGGAGAGTCATCTTCCCCTCTACACCGACGCCAGTCTGACAGGTTGGGGCGCAACACTGGGTCACGAGACCGTTCAGGGCACCTGGTCAAAACTTCAAGCTCTAAGACACATAAATCACCTCGAACTCGAGACAGTCCTCAGAGCACTGATGGAGTTACAACACCTGGTCCGACATTGTCACGTCGTCATGTTCACTGACAACATTTGCGTGAAGGCCTTCATCAATCGCAAGGGAGGCACCAGGTCAAGACTCCTTCAATGTTTCTCAGGCAGATCTTCCTCTGGGCGGAGGTTCACCTGGCATCGCTAAGAGCGGAGTATATACCAGGGAAAGAAAACATCACGGCAGATTGGCTCAGTCGCTCACGACTGGAGGACGGGGAATGGTGGCTCTATCCGGAGGTGTTCTAGCAGCTGTCCCTTCGATTCGGCCAGATGGACCTGGACCTCTTCGCTTGTCACTCATCGACCAAGCTCCCCCGTTTTTCAGCCATTAATCCCTGTTCCCAGGCCGTGGCAACAGACGCTCTCCATCAGCCTTGGCTCTGGGGTCTTCTGTATGCTTTCCCTCCCCACAAGATCCTCCCCAGGGTGGCGGAAAAGATCAGGAGGCCCCTTTTTGGCTCCGACGTCCTTGGTTCATGGATCTTCTGGAGCTAAGCGTCATGCCTCCATTCCCTCTGCCCCTTCGTCCTGACCTCGCTCAGGGTCCCCTTCTACATCCCGACCTCTCCCGCTTACACCTATGGGCATGGAGGTTGAGCGGTGACGTTTAGCCGACAATGGATATTCACCTCCGGTTATCTCTACCCTTATGGCGGGCCTACCAGGTTCCACTAATCACCTGTATAATGCAACCTGGTGGGCATTGGAGAAATGGTATGGAGAAAAGGGGATTGTTCTGGAACGCCTGAAGATTAAAGACCTGCTAGGGTTCCTTCAATCGAGGATGGTCATGGGTCTTCCCACCTCAATCTTGAGAAGACACGTATCTGCAGTTGCTGCCGTGTTAGGTTTTCTCAAGGGTTCATCCCTTTCTTCCCATCCCCATGTTAAAAAATTTCTCCGGGGAGTTGCTCTCCTAAATCCACCCCCGGTCCCTAGGTCTCCTACCTGGGATTTAGTACTAGTCCTTCAGGCGCTCTCAGGTGCCTCCTTTGAACCTTTGGCGACTTGTCCCTTGAAGGAGTTGACCCTCAAGGTGGTTTTTCTCCTGGCCATTGTTTCAGCTAGGAGGGTGTCTGAATTGGCGGCACTTTCCTTGGCCCCACACTCAGTGTCAGTTCACGCAGATAGGGTTGTCCTCCGCACTGATCCTAGTTTCATTCCCAAAGTGAATTCCATATTCCATAGGTCAGCAGAAGTCATTCCTCGTTCTATCCCAATCCAGTTTCTGCCCAAGAAAGAGCCTGGCACACCCTAAATGCCCGCAGAGCCTTTCTTTTCTATTTGACAGGGCTTCTGAGTTTCGCAAGTCAGAGGCCTTGTTTATTTTGTTTTCTAGGGGCAAGAAAGGGTTTAAGGCCTCATCTACTACTATCTCCAGGTGGGTCCGGTAGGCGATAGTGGCGTCCTACCAGATTTTAGAGTTGGTGCCACCCCAGGGGATAGTGGCACACTCAACCAGGGGTGCTTCCACTACTGCAGCCTTCAGGGCATTTCCTTCCTTAGAACAAATATGCAAGGCGGCTACTTGGAGTGTTCCTCACTCTTTCATCCACCACTACAAGATTGATTCCTTCGCTTCTAGGGATTTGAGTTTTGGTAAGGGTGTTCTTCAGTCGGTGTCTTCATCATCTCAGTCATCCCTCCCATAGTTTTGCTGGGGTATTACGCCCATTCCTACATCACCGAATCCATCATGGCATTCCACTGGAGAATGGGGGGTTGGTCACTTGCCGTGAACTCCCATTCTCGGTGGATCCATGACGGACTCAGTGCCCCACCCTTTATGACTTCGAGCTATGGTTGTTATTATTTCCCGGCATTCGGGAGTTTTCTGTTAGTTCAATTCAAGAACTGGTGTTGTTTTTTTATAGTTACTGCTTATTGTGTTTCTATTGTATTAAACATTTGTTTATGCAATGGTGGAGTTCCAGGTGTCTTTCTATGATTATTGGTCCCTGGCCACTAGCACTTTGGTTTCAGCTATATACGTCTGGGGACTGGAAAGGAGCTCCACCCCTTTTAGAGTGATCTTTGCCTGATTGAGGGGCGGAGCCCATTCCTACGTCACTGAGTCCGTCATGGATCCACCGAGAATGGGAGTTCATGGCAAGTGACCAACTCTCCAATATGGTGTCCAGAGCTCATGGGATTCAAATTTGGCAAATGAATGGTTCCTTTAGTGCTATCATGCTCAGTGCTGCTATGACACTGTGGTTAGCCATGATCATGTGATTGTAAATTCAAAATGCCCCTGCCAGTTTTCTGCTTTTTCCTTGCCTGTAAGATAAACAAATGTTTCATTATGAAAGTATCTTTGAAACATGTCCCAATGGGTCATGCATTGTCTAGTAACATTGTAATAATACTGTTGTTCAATAATCTTGTTAAAGCCAACTTTGCAGTTTGGGGAGGAAAAACAAGAAATCTCTCCTTTGTCTCCTAGTTAAATAAGTTAAATATTTATATCTCCATTTCCATGTGAACAACTCCCCATCCTCTTTTCAGATAATGAAAATTCAAATTAAATTAAAGATTGCAAAAAAGAACCTTACAAATTAATCCATTAAACCTTACTAAAATTAGCTATCATCATCCCAATTTGTAAAAAAAAAATTAGATGTCATCAGACATAGCAAATGATTATTTTAACTATAATCAAATAAACCAAGTTTGTTTTTTCTTCTTTCTTTCATCAATATTTAGACCCATGAATAAAATTCTAACACCTTTCTCATAATCTCTCTCTTCTCTTAAATTCCTGTTATCTTAGTCATTTTGTAGCTTTAATGTAATACCTCCAGTAAATCTCTTATAGTCCAATATAAAAATATTCCACATTATTTTTTAAATTTATTACTTGTACATCTTTTTAATTTTTAAATCATTCAGTTTCATTTGTGAATCTAGTATTTCCATCTCTTTCTCTTAAACTGTAAATCCATCTTTAAATATTTTTTCATTTTATTCAGTGAAGCTTGTTCCACTGCAGTAATAACTTTGAATTCATTATATTGTTAAATAACTTGAAAACTACTTGAGCCCCGATGTCAAACATTTTTATAGTCACCATCAGGTGCCTCTAGTTCCAGCTTGTAATACAAGCAAATATTATTTTTTGCAGAAGAGAGGATCCTTTTAATGAATTTCAGTCTTTTAAAATTCAAATTCAATTGACTATTATTCCAAAATCTATGTTATAATCACCCTTTTACTGTGTACTGTATCATGAAAAAGAAAACAGAGGTGTAAATTTTTTTCCTCCTAAACTGATTGAAGAGATATTTACCTCGGTAATCCCAAATTTCTGAAGGATTCTCAATCTTTAACAAACAGTAATTGCAGAGGAAAAAACCTCCCAACTGATTAAAATAAGGCCTCTCCCCCCAAAAAGTTACATTAATATCTCAGAATGTTATGGAATCCTGTGACTCCCAGCTGATCTAACGAAACCACAGAAACATTAATTTCAGCCAACTACTCAACAAAAAGACCTATTTAGGGTACATAATGTGGAATCCCAAGATTGCTCGTTCATTTGGAGAGAGTTTTGGCAGTCCAGATCAAATACCCAGCTATCTTTCAACTATAATTTCTCACACAGGTCTGTAGATCATCAGTTCACCATTCTCACTGGAAGGGACTCCAAATCAGGACTTAAGACTAATTAAAAAAATATTTTGATTTCTTTTTATAGTCCTCCACTATAGCTTATTTCTGCAGCAGCATTTCATTTATTCTAAAGAACTGAATTTTCTTCTATAAAACCAAAGTCACAGAATTATGATAAAAAAAAATACTTTATAGCCTCTCTACTTTAGAAACTTAATAGTCATGTTCCTTGAATCCATGTCTGTATTATTGCATAGTATCTACTTCTTTCATATAAATTAGTGTACTC
>JANHGC010000463.1:154956-165211 GCA_027560395.1 Boaedon fuliginosus | reverse complement strand
GATAGATAGATAGATAGATAGATAGATATGGATGGACAGAGGAGGGAGAATGAAAACAGTGAAAAAACAGATCCAGGTTCCATGGTAGGCTCCTAATGCTCCAGTCAAACCCAGTACATGGTTCTCCCTTTTATAAAAGAGAGCATGTGGTAGTTAGAAATAGGATGCAGTATCATTCCTTCTACACGGGAACTGCCAATTAACAGCCCCATTTTTCAGTTGCTTCTGCCTTGCTTCCAGTGGCCTGAACCTACAGCTTCTGTTGGGGGTATACGTCTGCTGTGTTAGAAAATGAATCCCCCTTTCCTGCTGTTCCTCCCCCTTCCCCCAGCAGAGCTCAAAGATAGCATGCATATCAAAGCAGCAAATAAGAGGTGTGGGGCATGGTGCCAAGTAGTGCTATTAATGGCCAGAACCAGCCTTATTGCCATGAGATGTATTCGGTAGTTGCCTTGGAAACAACAGATGTTAAGTGCTAGGAGACCCTCCACAAATAAAAAGATCCATCATTCATTTGCTTCTACAGAATGCTGCAAATGAGTCTTCCAGTGAGAGATATAGCTTTGGGAATTCCCACATAGACCATAACCCTGAGCCCAAGCGGCCCCAGTCCTGGATGTATTCTACTCATCAAGGTTCATATGATTAATAGTCCTTCCTATAAAAACAATGCCATAAATGCAACTCAAAATCCTAGCTTGCCTGGAAACAGCGTCTTCCTAGTCAGGTGTTCTGACCCCTTCTATTACTTTTCTTATATCTTCCAATTGTTATGAGGTGAACATCTCATGACATGAACTAAACATACACGTTGGCAATGGGGAAGCTTGAGTCTAGTCCTTACCTCCAATCAGTCCATTGTGATCCAAAAGTTCTAGAGGACACCAACTTGGAGAAGCCTAGTCTAGACAAAGGTTAAGCATCTCAGCAAGAAATAGATTATTGACCATTCTTCCTGGAGTTGCTGTTTCTATCATTAAAAAGATCCTTCTTTTCTTAGACAGGGGCAAAGTACTGTACCTTATGTACTCATGATGTCAATAAAGTCTTGGACGATGAATATTTCCAACGATACGAAAACACTGAAATGAGGCCGCTGCTGAATTTTAAAGAACAAATGTATACAGTAGCCACAGGGTTTTCTTCTTCAAGATAAATTGTAAGGGACTGCATTTCTCAGGAACAAACTGTATCGGTTATAGGATGGTTTCTTTGAGAATGGTTATGCCAAACCCCTTTTTTACTTTCTTAAAAATAGTTTGTATATAACTCTGTATGTCTTTAACTTGTCTGCAGGTCCTTCCAAGAGAATTTGAGAAAGTTGTACTACATTCAGCTTTTAAAGAATTCTAAGTGAACTATGTAAACTATTGTTGTCCTTCCCTGAACAATCTTAAAAAATAAATTTTTGTTCCAAGTCCATTGATTCTCTTCCTAGTATCTGGAGTTTCTTGGGAGTAACTCCCAGTTTTAAATGGGTTCAAACTCATTCATCTGTAATGTAGCTTTATGGAAAGTATGAACAGCTTTCTCAAATAACAATTTGAAAAGTGAGGGAACAGTTGTTAAGGCATAGAGAACAAACGTTAATTCCTCTAACCTGTGAATCAGAACCACAATCCTAAATGCCCTTATTTTTACTATTTTTAAAATCAATTTCACCAAGTAAACTTCAGAGTGGCACTTCACTGGAACTACCAGAAAACTAAGGTGCATCCTGGGATTGGTGCACAAATAGGAGCTGCAGAGCAGCAATTTAGTCCAGGGCTTTAGTCATCTGCCTACCAAGGCCTCAGCTGAATCACCATCAGATCCTCATGGAAAACCCAAGGGTCCCTCAGTTGACTGGGATAGGCTAATCCAACAGGATGGGTCTCCTTGCTTGGGTGAGGTATTAGCAAATCGGAGGGCATCCAAAGAATGATCTCTTCATAGCAATGAAGTGATACTAATAACCTCACATAGTAGATTTCACTGTAACTGCCCCAAGACAAAACACAGACCTAGTACCCAATACGCACTGAGCTCTATACTACCTGGGACAGGTCCATAGTTGCCATAGGGACTAGGATCACCTGAGCTGTCCTGGATTCACCAAGCAGCAGGTTAAAGTCCCATGAGACTGTGACTCTGCCATCTCTACCATTATATTTGCCAGTACATTATTATTATTATTATTATTTATTCGATTTATATCCCGCCTCTCTTCATCCATTTGGGAAACTCGAGGCGGCAGAACAATACAATAAAAAACATCGACCTATATAATAAAATCAAAAACACATTCACTCATTCAATCATACACGGGTGTGTGGGGGGAGAAAGAAGGTCATTAGGGCCATGCTTGCTGGCAAAGCCAGGTCTTCACTGCCTTGCGAAATATCGGCAAGCTAGGGATGGTTCTAATCTCCGCGGGGACCGAATTCCATAGGGACAGAGCCGCCACAGAGAAGGCCCTCGCCCGCGGCCCCACCAGTTGACAATGCCTGACTGACGGTACTCGGAGCAGGTCCTCCCTATGAGATCTAACTGGGCGCTGGGAGGCATATGGTAGCAGCAGGCGGTCTCGGAGGTATCCCGCCCCTAAGCCATGAAGGGCTTTATAAGTTGTTACTAGCATCTTGAAATTCACCCAGAAGACCACCGGCAACCAATGCAGCTCGCGGAGGATAGGTGTTATACGGGTGCATCGAGGTACACCCTTAATCAGTCTCATGGCTGCATTTTGCACCAGCTGAAGTCTCCGGGTGCTCTTCAAGGGCATCCCCATGTACCCATCCTCATGTTAAAAAATTACTTCAGGGAGTTTCTCTCCTAAATCTGCCCCCAGTCCCTAGGTCCCCTATTTGGGATTTAGTACTAGTCCTCCAGGTGCTCTCAGAACCCTCCTTAGAACCTTTGACAACTTGTCCTTTGAGGGAGTTAACTCAAAGTGGCTTTCCTCCTGGCTATTGTATCAGCTAGAAGGGTGTCCGAGCTGGTGGCACATTTCATGGCTCCACACTTAGTGTCTGTTCATTCTGATAGGGTTGTTCTCCACACCGATCCTAGTTTCATTCCTAAAGTGAATTCCATTTTCCATTGGTAAGCAGAGGTTATTCTTCTCTCTTTCTATCCTAACCCAGTTGCTGCCTGAGAGAGAGCCTGGCACACCTTAGATGCCCGCAGAGCCTTTATTTTCTACCTTGACAGAAAGGCTGAGTTTTGCAAGTAGAGGCCTTGCTTATTCTGTTTACTAGGGGCAAGAAAGGGTTAAAGGCCTCATCTACCACTATTTCCAAGTGGGTTTGGGAGGCGATAGTGGCCGCCTACCAGGCACTAGAGCTGGTACCACCCCAGGGGATAGTGGCACATTCAACCAGGGGAGCCTCAACTTCAGCAGCCTTCAGGGCACTTCCTTCCTTAGAACAAGTATGCAGGGCGGCTACTTGGAGTGTTCCTCACTCTCTCATCCGCCACTACAAGATTGATTCCTTCACTTCTAGGGATTTGAGTTTTGGTAGGGGTGTTCTTCAGTCAGTGTCTTCACCATCTCAGTCATCCCTCCCAGAGGTTTGCTCGGGTTTTACGCCCATTCCTACGTCACTGAGTCCGTCATGGAATTCCACTGGAGAATGGGGCATTGGTCACTTACCGTGAACTCCCATTCTCGGTGGATCCATGACGGACTCGGTGCCTCACCCTTTATGACTTCGAGTGGTGGTTGCTGTTTATTTCCTGGCATTTGGGAGTTTTCCTGTTAGTTCAATTCAGGAACTGGTGTTTACAGTTACTGTTTATTGTTGTTTATGTGTTTTTTGTTGTATTAAACATTTGATTATGCAATGGTGGAGTTCCAGGTGTCTTTTTATGATTCTTTGGTCCCTGGCCACTAACACTTTGCTTTCAGTTATATACGTCTGGGGACTGGTGGGGAGCTCCACCCCTTTTAGAGTGATTTTTGCCTGACTGAGGGGCAGAGCCCATTCCTACATCACCGAGTCCGTCATGGATCCACTGAGAATGGGAGTTCACGGTAAGTGACCAATCCCCCTGTTTTGCTTAATAGATTGAGATTTTAAAATGTTAACAGCTTTGCAGAATTAGAATAAGTTGTAAAACTAAAATCTTACTTATTTAAAGGTTTTGAAAGTGCCAGTGTTTCTAGTACATGTGAGCCTTACAAGAGCAACAGTGGTCGACCTTCAACACGGAAAGAAGAACTTGTTCAAGCAAAAGTGTTCAGTAAAAAGAATCGGGAACAGTTGGAGAAAATAATTAAATATAGTAGGTCATCAGAAATGTCTTCAGGTACTTATTTCGAAATATTTAAATGATATACTTCTGAAATAAATGGATCATATGTTCTGCATGTTCTGCATAAAAGGAATTCGGTTTTAAACCTTTTGTTACATAACACACGTAACTGCTGTTTAGCAGATTAGTTGAACATAGTACAGACTACATAAGATAAAAAAATACTGTTGTGAAAATATGGATGGAATTCTTTATTCATTTCCATTCTATTAAGATCCTTTAAATATAACAAATGGATTCAAATAACTATATTTAAAATTAAAACTTTCAGGTTAAATAATTTGTAAATGGGTTATATTGTTATTATGTTAATAATCTATGTTTAATTTCTACATTTACCAATTTGTTTTAATAAATGATGTTTAAAGCAAGTAAATGGTTAGCATCAAGTTTCCAAAATCAAATTATTCCTGATTAATAATTGTACAACAGCGCACTTTTTCACTACATGCACACACACATACACACATAATGAAAAGGTACACTGTTCAAATATATGCATATATACACAGACACATTTGAAAAAGTGCATTGTATATATCCAATATGCGTGTGCGTGTGTGTTTCTGTGTTACATCTGCAGGTAAAAATGTGTAATGGGACTGACACACCTGATTTCTCTTCTTGTAAAAATACTTCACTAAGGATTGGGGGGTTTTGATGAATAGACTAGCCTGTCCTGAAGGGGACATATCAAAATCAGGCGGAAGGACTTGGATAATGATTTTGCTCATTTTTCTGAGATCACCCTTCTCAGTGAAGATTTAGCAGTGTTTTCTAATCTCTTGTGAAGTATTTTCAAGGATTACATGGACACAGTCCAAATAAGGGTCTTTAGTGTTTTGTTCTTAACTGGGACTCAAACCAATAAAAGGCCATATTTTCTCTCTATAGAATAGCTTCATTTTGAAGAGCAAAACTCCTATTTGTCAGGTCCTACCCTGAATCCCAACATTACCAAGAAGGCTGAGGTTGTGATGAACGGGAGGATCATGGCCTCGCCAGCGTTGTCTGAAGATCCCTGATGGCAGAGAGGGGGCGGAGTTAGGGGTGGAGTTGGGTATGCACTTGTGCCTGGACTAAATACGATCGCGTAGAAAGGGACGTGATAGGCACAGGATCAGGAATTTGTCTAGCCGGGATATTTAAACCGTGTTGAGGTGCTATAACCTCAGCGCTGACTTTATTTAAGCCTAATTAATAGTTGCTGGTCTGAACGTGCTTGCTATTCTGTGTGCTCTATCTCCGGGGTTCTTGACTGACACTATTACTTAGTTGTAGTTCTAAACATATTTGGTATACATAATGTGTGAGTAGGCATATTCAGTCTTAACAATAAACTGGGAGTGTTCAGAATAGTGCCTGCATTTTTGGAGTCATATACTCTCCAAGGTGGCTGAGGCTAGGACAAAATTTAGATACATTTGATTTGGCTTCCGTTCAAATCTCATTCAAGTTAAATTAATTAAATTTAGTTAATATACTTTACTGTTTATTTTAAAAAACAAGGTCTATTGGCAGCTTTGGAGGGGCTCTAAGGGATTTGAGGAACTGCATCCATCTCTGGGGTCTGAAGCTGTATATCCCTACAACAAAACCATAGTTTAACATTATACTAGTGAGTTCAGTCTTCTTCCTTTGGTCACATATCGCCATCGCTTTTGTTTTTGATTTACTTCAGTTGCTGCGTTGTTTGCATCCAGAGAAAATGTGGCTGATTTTGCAGTGGAGCTTGAACAGGTCACAGAAATTTGCTTACTGCCTAATTTGATGCTTTAGGAAAAATATTCTTCAATTAGGGAAAAAAATACTAAAACCTGTTTGTAATAGAATAGAATGAAATTTACAGATACATTACAGAATTATGATACAATCAAGACTTTCCACTGTTTCTCCATTCCAGAGGAATAACTCAAACCTACCCAGGAAAATGGTTGTCTATAACATTTGCTTGAAAACTCCAGTAATGGAACACTCAGAACTCCAGAGGGCAGTGCTCCACTGCTTAATAATTCCCACCATCAGGAAATTCTTCCTTACTTCAAGCTTGGATCTTTCTTTATAAAGCTTCCACCCATTTGTTCTTGTCTTACCTCGGGGATAATGAATCTCTATCCTCTTTCCTGAGACAGCTCTTCAAGTTGCTATCCGTTCTCTTCTTCAAGCAATACAGTGATACCTCGGTACTCATTGTTAATTGGTTGCAAAAGGTGCAAAGAGTACCAAAAATGATGTGTATCAAACAAATTTTTCTCATAAGGAATAATATAGTGAGTCACAAGGCAACCGACGCCATAGGTTCTGGATTGTGTGTTGAATACCAAAACAAACAATGAGTACCAGCACAAAATGTTCATGTCAAAATGCATTGAGTACAAAATTCAATGAGTTTCAAAGCAGTTGAGTAGCAAGGTACCACTGTATAGGTTTTTGAATGTATTGGTCCATTAATTGCAAAGTAGACTAGTCATTAGACTACTCCTTATTGCCTTTTCTCACCTAGTTTATGAAGTAATAGAAAAAGTAGAATCTCTTGCAGCATTGGAAAACATTAAATCATTTTGTAGCTTTACAGTTGGTTTTTTAAATCAAATGCTTTCTTTTTTTATTCAGCCACATATTTAGATTAGATTAACTTCCTATGTTATTCAGGATTTGGCTGAAACAGACACGCCTTAGTTCTAGTGACAGTAAAGTATCATTTATGAAGGCTCTCCCTCCTACCAAATGATTTTTATCTTTACTGTAGTTTATAGCTTGCATAATTCATTAAAAACTTGTAAATCAAAAGCAAAAGCATCTAATTTTATAGCTATCATGGAAGAGGAGAGAAAACAAGCATGTGACCCAGGAGGCTAGAGATTGGCTCATACCCATAATACAAACTATGGTTTAGGGCCAGGTTTTTTTTTAACCAGTAAGGAAGAAATGTTTATCTGTTTCTTCTTCTTTTTGGCTCTTTGAAATTATGGGAGATAATTTTAGTGTTGAAATTACATTTAAATACAATGTATTTATTTTTACTTTATTTGACAACACATTTGTTGTAATTTCTGCTTTCAACTAGAATTGTGTATGGGCACCATTGCAAAATCATGTATTTTTCAAAAATGCTTTTTGAATCTGATACTTTTTTCCCTTTCCTGGAATGAAAAGGTTGCCAAGGGAAGTTTTAAAAAATCATTTCTATTACTAAGTAGACATTCTCCCATTATTTCACTAGACCTTGCCTTTATTTCTGACACACATTTTGTGTTTATCACTGTCTGTCCTTCCCACCCGCACCTTTCCTGCAGCACATGCTAGGAGAATACTGCAGCAGTCTAACAGAAATGCATGCATACAAGCACCAGGTAATGCACTAGCTGCTTAGCTTCTAAACTTACTCACCTTCAGTTTTTTAAAGTTTTCTATTTTCTATTTGTTTATTTAACTGTTGAATATGCCTTTCATTACTTCAGATGGCTTCTAGATACTACTGAAAGGTTTTTATCTACTTACTTGAATAGGTATTATTACTAAAAGATCACGAGGCAGATACTGCAGATATGAAAGGTTTTTATGGCAGGGTATAAGTAGTATCTTTTATATTAAAAATACCAGTAAATCTGGCAATTGTAGCTGTTTCTTGAGGTAGTCAGCATGTAACTATTTTTTCTATTTTTCCTTGAACTGTGATTGAATCATCAGCCATGAGTAGCTACTAACTTCCAAAAAAATATAAGCTATAGTAAACAATGATAGTTTATTATTATAAGCTATTCATATCTTAAGACCATCTAATTATGTGACCTTTTGAAAATACAAACATTATGCAACATAGCTATAGATCTAATATGTTTTAATGATGTGTCTGCTGGCAAATGTGAGTTGGTGCCCAGTTGTCCCTTTCAAACAGCATTGCCTGCAATTTTCGTTACTGGGAGAGGCTGCATGTTGCTTCTGGATGGGGGGGGGCTCAGTCCCCTTACCCAGTTCCCCCCTGCCATTTCTTTCTCTCCTTCTCCCCCCGCCCCTCTCTGTATGAGAGAGAGAGAGATTTGATCACTTGAAAGGGACAGTGTTAATTCTCCTTACTGGGAGAGGCTGCACGTTGCTTCTACTGGTAAGCTGGAAGATGGGCGGCGTGTTGGGATAGCTTCTGCCTCTGCCTGACTCTGCCATGCACTTTTCATTTCATCAAGAAAGCTTCGTCTCCCTCTGGGCGAAAAATGTTTGGGTGCCGCATAGGCACTGCCCTACATTGTGAAGTGTTCGGCCTTCTGAGCACTGGACTGCACACCTACTTGGTGCTGTAGGTGCCGGGCTGCCCTGGTGTGCGCTGCAGCTCTAGTGCCAGCTGTGTGAGCTAGGCATGGGGCTGCACCTGGGTGCCTGTGGCTGTGCAGCTGCCTTGCCTTCTGCCCAGCCTAACCCACCGCCAAGCCCCGGCTGCTACCCAGCAGCCTCCACTACCTCCTGCTGGAGCTACCCCACGAGAGCTTCAGTGCCCATCAGGTCCAGGGCCTGAAGAGCACCAAGATCAGCATAGTTGTACCCCAGCGTCTGCAGCACTGAGTAGCCATGCAGCCCAGTGCTCAGTAGCCAAAGGAGCTCACTTCCAGCTGAGGTTTTGTGTCCAGCTGGCAAGTGGTTCCCATGACCGCCTGATTCTCAATCAGCTGGCTGCGTGGTGGGAGGGAGCTTCTTGCCCACCTGAGAGGCTGAGTTGTATAAAGGGGCTTTCCCCCCTGAGAACCTCACAAGCGCTGGGCTGGAGGCTCTTCCCCAGGGAGCTTCAATCAGGGTCAAGTTCTCGGCACAACCTGGCTCCACCCACCCTGTTAGCAGGGCAAAGAGTTCCCGCAATCAACAGCATGGGCAGGCGCTTGGCCAGCATGGTGGCTGTCATGGCCGAAAAGTGTCCCAGCAACAGCTGAGCCAGCAGGCAGGGCGGGTGGAAGCTGGGACGTACTGAGAGCTTGGTCTGTTGTGGCTCCTGGCAAGCAGACAGTGGGATAGAGAGGGAAGGGCTGGCGGTAACTGTGCTCCCACTCTGATTGGCTCCCACACTCACGACCACCTTTTGCACATAAAAAAAATAAGACCTCCCCGAAAATGAGCTGGAATGCATATTTCAGGGCCCAAAATAAAACAAAACTGGGCCTTATTTTCAGGGAAACAAATCTAGTAAGTCTAGTAAGTCTTAGTCAAGTAGAATAGAGTTAAGACTTTTATCATTTAAAAAATGAAGGACCTGAATGAATTAATATTTAAAAGAATTATAGATGCCAAAATTCATCATTGGATGTCTGTAAAATTGAACTTATCAGAATTCAAGGGCAATAAAATCAACAATTTGAGGTCTTGACAATTTGAGATCTTGAATACAAATATATAGCATAAAACACCATTTCTCCGCGAGCTGCACTAGCTCCCAATATCCCTCCGGGTGCAATTCAAGGTGTTAGTAATGACGTTTAAAGCCCTACATGGCTTAGGACCGGGGTACCTGCGAGACAGTCTCCTTCCACCTTATGCTTCCCAGTGACCCGTTAGATCCCACAGAGTTGGCCTCCTACGGGTTCTGTCAGCCAAACAATGCCGTCTGGCGGACCCACGGGAGTAGGCCTTCTCTGTGGCTCCACCAACCCTCTGGAACCAGCTTCCCTCGGGGATCCGGACCATCCCTAACCTATTGGCCTTCCGCCCAACCATTAAGACCTGCCTATGCCAGCGGGCTTGGGACCGTTGATACCTCTAATGTGGATGTGTTAATATGTTTGTTTGATTATATTCTTAATGTTTTAATATTAATTTAATGTTTTAGATTTTATATTACTTTTTTATTTAAATGTATTATTATGGTTGTAAGCCGCCCAGTGTCCTATGGGAGTTGGATGGCCGATAGATAGATAGATAGATAGATAGATAGATAGATAGATAGATAGATAGATAGATAGATAGATAGATAGATAGA
>JANHGC010000463.1:143305-154856 GCA_027560395.1 Boaedon fuliginosus | reverse complement strand
AGATAGATAGATAGATAGATAGATAGATAGATAGATAGATAGATAGATAGATAGATAGATAGATAGATAGATGCCTACTTCTTCAGACCCGTGTCACAGACACGAAGTAAAGAACTGATTAGGTCCATAAATATTAGGAATGATTTGGTTCTCTGATGTAGTTTACAGGTGATAGGTGATGTATATAATGATTTATGACTATGCTATCATTTTAGAAATTCACACATTTATATATATTAAATAAATGTGTCTTAATAGAATATAAGGGCGGGGAGCGGAAATGTTTTGAGATATTTGGAAATAAATTTAAAATATTAATATTTGGAGTTCAGAACATTGACCCTGAACTAGAATATCACTCCTTATCATAAATCCACTCTATGGTAATGTAGTATGTTAAAAATAATATCTGCACAATGTTGGGATTTCAGTATTAAATTGGGGAATTCTTACTGAACTTAATTCTGTGTTTAAAATAAAATTCACAAGTGAATGGGAGAATGTATCTAATTGGGGTTAATCATTAGTATCTATGTATCGGGGTCTAAGGTGTGCCTTTTTCTGGAAATTTTAGTTCTGCCAAGAGAGATGTGAGGAAATTGATTTGTTTTAGAAATGTAAATAAAGTACAAAATAGCTTGAATCAAATTTGGCATGCTCTATATTCCCTTCACACATAAGGACTTTTCATATTTTTAGCAACTGCCTCACCAAGATCAGAAATCTAGGGTAGTATCCTGCAAAGAATTAACCCTTGAAGAGGAATATTTCCTTTCCTTTCAAACACGAGCTGAAGAATTTGCCTTCTTCCTAGAAGATGTGACTATACCACAACTGTGCTATATATTCTCCACAAAACTTCTGTTCTAATAAAAAGATTAATATTAAGAGAACATAATGAGGGTATTTATGTCTTTATCTTTCTGCAGAAACAGGCAGTGACCTTTCTATGTTTGAAGCTTTACGAGACACCATTTATTCTGAAGTAGCTACTTTGATATCTCAAAATGAATCTCGCCCTCATTTTCTAATTGAACTTTTCCATGAACTCCAGATGCTAAATACAGATTATTTGAGGCAAAGAGCACTGTATGCTTTACAGGTACTTGGAAAATTGTGATTTGAGGTTCTGGGTTTTTTTTTTATTTCTGAAAAATAAATTTCTACCAAAAGCTATTGCTTTATACAGGACATAGTGACCAGACACGCATCTGAAGATAATACGAGAGGAGAATGTCCAAAGCAACTGAATTCAAATGGCTGGGTTGGATCAAATTCAGAGCTTACTCCCAGTGAAAGCCTTGCGACCACTGATGATGTAAGTTATCTAAACCTTGGGATATTTTAAGATCAAGTTTGATCTTTTACTTAATAAAGGTGTATTTTTTTGTTTTAGATTTTAGCATAAAACTCATTGAACAATTAAACAGAGATGGACCACTTTACTGTGTTACATATTGTATAAGTTCAAAGGATAAGTTATACTCCTAAACATTCGTGTAAAATATAGATAAAATCCCCTATAAAACTTGAACTGTGAAGATCTTTTAAGGCTTGAATTGTTATGTTAAGTTTGAATTACTATGTCGTCTAATTCTTTCCTTAACTCTCATAACATCTTTTGTCCTTATTGTAACATTTGATCTTCATTCTTCTAAGAGATCTATCTTTTTTTAAAAAAAAGATAACAGGATGATGTAGACTGCCATGGCTTTTTTCTTATTGCATACTGATTCCTTTCTAAATGGATTTAGTATTTTGCTTTGACATCTTTATTTACTTGAATTTACATGTCCAATACTTAAGAATTCTCTTTAAAGTGAAAATTGTTACTTCATAGAAACAAAATTGTGCTTGATACAGAAATAGCAAGATGTTGGTCAGGTGTCCTAGGAATATGCAGAAGTCAATGATTTGGGAAATGAAAGCTCTGGACAACTTAGGAATGTTCTGCCCTGTTTCAGACCATGCTAGATCTCCTCTGCACCATTCCATCCTCAGGAGAGTTTGATGCTTTCCAGAAGTAAATATTTAAACCAGAAACAGTTCAAGATATTGCAGATATGGCATGGCATTTCAAATAAGCAGATTTGTTTGGGAACAAAAAAGTTTCCAGTTCATAGGATTTATGACATTGAATCATCCCTGGAAGATAATAGCCTGGAGCAGTTACAGACTCATTCTTTACTAGCAGGTTTTTTTTTCATAGGAGGGGGTATACTGCTCTTCTCTTTCTAGCCATACCCTCCATATATATGTCTATGTTCAGTTTATGCAAGTGGTTGGAGGCTTGATCTTGTTGAACGCATGTACTATGTTCCCCAATCTCTCTCTTTGTCTCTCTCTCTCTCTCTCTCTCTCTTCTCTCACTCTCACTCTCTCACTCACTCCAACTTCTATAATCATAGCTTACATGTCAGTATACCTGCAGGGAATGAAATCTGAGTAGTCTGTTTTAAAATAATCTTACTTAAAATTCTGGAATGATAATGTATAAAATTGCAAAAAGATGACTGATTATGGGAACGCATTGCCAATTTTTTGTGTTATGTGTTTTTTAAGGAGACATTTGCAAAGAATTTTGACCAAGGTGCTTGCAGAGAATCTGAACAAAATGATAGAGACAATGGCAGTACCAGATCTACGTCTTCAAATTTTGAACCATTTGCTACTGATGATCTTGGTAAGCACCAACCTGAGAATTGCAGTTTGCAATTCATTGACATTGGAGTACAGATATGGAGCAGTGCCACAGCTTTATGAAAAAAACATTTTATACCTAATGGAGTGACTTGGAGTTTGTCCCCATTGTTACAGATTAAAGAACATATTATTTATTACTTTTATTTTATTTGATTTATACCCTGTCTCTCTTCCCCAGTCAAGGGGACTTGAGGTGGCTTACAACATAATTAAAACAATTCTATACTTATATATAAAAACAGTTAATAAAAATAATCCCAATCACACACCAGGTAATATCCATTCATCCAAGGGGATCAATTCCATGCCTGCTGGCAGAGCCAGGTCTTAATGGCTCTGCAGAAGGCCAACAGAGTAGGAATGGTTCGGATCTCCACAGGTAGCTGGTTCCAAAAGGCCGGTGTCGCCACAGAGAAGGCCCTTGACCGGGGACCCACCAGCCAACATTGTTTACCTGACGGGACCTGTAATAGGCCGACTCTGTGGGATCTAACTGGGAGGCATGAGGTGGCAGAAGGCGGTCTCAAAGGTACCCCGCTCCTAAGCCATGAAGAGCTTTAAAAGTTGTCACTAGCACCTTAAATTGCACTCGGAAAACTATTGGAAGCCAGTGCAGCTCGCGGAGGAGAGGTGTTATACGGGTGTACCGAGGCACACCCTTAATACTAATATAATATAATATATTAATACTGTTAATATATAGAGCAAAATATTTTCCATCTGTTAGGCATTGCCTTCAAAGTATTATAAATCTCCACAGTAGTCAACTCGTTCCTGCATTCAGTCAGTTTATCAATGGCAGGTATACTTAAGAATAATCTTGGTCCTTCTTTTCCAGCTTTATGTTTAATTGGCAGTATTTGATTTTCAGTGTCAAAAGACCTGTTTTACATGATTTTCTTGCCAACATATAGGCAACACTGTGATTCATTTAGACCAAGCATTGGCTAGAATGAGAGAATATGAACGGATGAAAATAGCTGCAGAGGGTAACCTTGAGTCCGAGGATGGTTGCTGTAGTAATCTCCAAACTGGTCCTTCTTCTAAACTGGAAGGTATTTGTTGCATATTGCAGGGTATATTATCTGCTCTATTAGCATTGATTTTGAATGTAAATGTTTTTGTATTTACTATACATAATTTGTACAAAAAAGACAGTGACTATACACTTGTTTTATTGAAGTTTTTATTCTTCAATGTGCTCATTTATGTAATCAAAGATCCAGAAATTTTTACTTATATTGGAAAAAAAAATATGAGGAGAAAAAAGCATTAATATTAACATATTTTTTTTCAAGGTTCAGATGCAGTTGAAAGCCATTCTGCACCACAGACTACTGAAGTATCTTCTATTCCTTGCCCCCGAATAGATACTCAGCAGCTGGATCGACAAATTAAAGCAATTATGAAAGAAGTTATCCCCTTTCTGAAGGTATTATAATGCTGATTTCAGTAAGTGCCAGTTAGAAAATAAGAATTTGCTCTTACAGAAACTGGTAGCTAGATTTTTCTTAAGAAGCAGCTGATTCCCTCTATAGAGAAAATGGTGCTTCACTTATTCAAAGTAAAAGTGTTTCTTACAAAAATTAGGATATTTCCTCCTATTCTGTATTTTCTGAAGAAGCACCTGATTAACGGAGTTCTGATCTTTTTCTTATATCTATTAATATGCAAATTATAATCAAGTTATGTAAACTAAATGATTTTTTTTCATACATACATCCTTAGCTTAAATAAAATTTAATCTCAACTCTTTCTAGGAACACATGGATGAAATATGTACTTCCCAACTCTTGACTGTTGTAAAACGTATGGTCTTAACCCTTACTCAACAAAATGATGAAAGCAAAGAATTTGTCAAGATATTTCATAAGCAACTTGGTAGCATTTTGCAGGCAAGTATACAATTTGTGAGCTCTGAAAAATAGAGATGGTTTTCAGAATCACTATGGTGCTGGCAAAGCTTTGGAAAGGTTATTTTACCTTGATTCTGAAGAGAATATTTCTGCTAATGATGGCAGTTGTTTTTATCAATTCAGTAAATCTGTTTATATAGCACCTGAATCGAAGCTAAGTCCTTTATAATTTCTTGACAAGTTAACATGAAAAAGATCTTAAATAATCTGACAATTTAAGTTTGGAAAGTGCAAACCATAGCATTTGTCTGATTTGTAAATGCTGACACTTAAAATCTACTCATCTTTACAGCATGAGATAATTAATATTTTAATGAAACTTTTGATAAATCATTTGAAATGTTACTTCAGTAGTTAAAAATGAGAATTATCCAAATCCTTTTTATATATTTTTTAATGTTAGTTTAAGGAAAAAAGTCTTGTCAGAAGAATTGTGAGTTACATTTCTTTTGACAGAAGAATTGTGAGTTACATTTCTTTTGACAGAGCTTCTTCAGGAACACTTGTCATTCATGCCTTCTATTTTTGCTTTAGAAATTGGTGCATTGATTAATTGATTAATTAATCAAACGAATCAGAAAATATCTGCAAAAAGTAGTATCTATCAAAGTAGAAACATATGGGAGAACTTAATCCAAATTCTTGTCTGTTTTGCTTTAGAATAAAATGCTACATTCCTTAGAACTTTGCTTACCCATAAACTCATTCAATGATCTTAGCTAAGCCTTCGAGCTAATATGTTAATTTATGATGTAAAGTCGAATAATGCTGTGTCAGCCACCCGGAATATAATCAGGAGGTGGGAAAGGATGAAAGTGAAACATAATAGATATATTAAACCTTTTTTCTTTTCTTTTTTTTCTTTTCTGGACAGGATTCACTGGCAAAATTTTCTGGTAAAAAGTTAAAGGATTGTGGGGAGGACCTTCTTGTGGAGATTTCTGAAGTCTTATTCAATGAATTAGCCTTTTTTAAACTCATGCAAGACTTGGATAATAACAGTCTGACAGCAAAGCAAAAATGCAAACCAAAAATAGAAGTAGGTAGAATGCCAATCTTATATTAAAGAGGTCAATATAAAATTTTGTTTCATGTAATGTAAATATATTAATTTTGTTAATATATTTCAAATTCTGTTAAATTTCAATGTTGATATTTTACTATGCATTCTCTTTGTGTCAATATTCTTCCTGAGGTCAAATGATATTCAGTTATGAACTATTCAGTTTTTCCTGATTGTTGGTCTCAGATATTTTCATTTGTGGCTCGCATTGTTTCCAGACACCAGACATAATGACGGGCTAAGGGGGGCTGATCTTATAATAAATAAGAATTTATTAAGGGCGTCTATTTGAGAATTTCTCTTCAGCTTAGAAAGTAATTCAGCTTCAAAATTAAATGATGTTTTACATTCTTAATAAGTGACATTTCTCCTGTGGAAGCTATAACGGGCTCGGTGACGTAGGAATGGGCTCCGCCCCTTCGTCAGGCAAACTCAACTCTGTAGGGGTGGGGCTCCTCTCTGCTTCCCCAGTCCGTTATTGCCTCTCAAAGACAACAGTCAGTTCGCTTCACATCTCGTACCTGCCTTCAGCTTCATTCAGGTTTGCCTAAAAGGAAATAAAAGAAAGGATTGCGATGTAG
Organism: Boaedon fuliginosus; assembly: GCA_027560395.1. Classification (NCBI taxonomy): domain Eukaryota; kingdom Metazoa; phylum Chordata; class Lepidosauria; order Squamata; family Lamprophiidae; genus Boaedon; species Boaedon fuliginosus. The sequence continues at coordinate 148,593 of JANHGC010000463.1, read as the reverse complement.
AAGAGGGAGGAGGCTCCATGGCGTTGGGGGGCGGGGATTGTTGTTTTTCCTGGGGAACCTCCAGATCAGTCAGAGGACCTTCCCCAGAAGCTGAGCCGAGCCGACAGGGATAGCTAGGCCTCCCTCTCCCTCCACCAGGCCCCAGCATTTTCAGGCATCTTGGGAGGCCACCTGGCATCCCCTGCCCAAGCCTTGCAGAGAGAGAGAGCCTCCAAGTCTGCCAAAATTCAAACCCGGCTATCGCGCCGCCTTTGGGACACCGCAGCTCGAGTGGAGTTTTTTACTTTCGTTTCCTCCTCACGCCTTGCATCTGCCAGTGGAATTCGGCGTGCAGGCGCACAGCGGCTCAACTGTTTCCTCAGCTCCAGCTGGGTATGGCAGTGGCTGGAGATCACCTAGCCCGCAATAGCCGCTTGGGTCATTTGGTTCCTCAGCTCTGCCCTGTTTGGGTTCAGGACCGCTAGGCTCATTTTCCTCCGGTTGGGACAGCTGGGCTTCTCCTCATCCAGAACCTGGGCAAGACCCTGTATTAAAGGCCCAGGTGTTCTCCCTGTGAATGGCCTTACTTGTTTTTCCCTCGCTGTCCCCCCTCCCACCTCCCTCCGCCTCTTTCGGAGCAGGGGAGAACAAAGCCTAAGGGTGTTTTCTTTCAGTAGAAATGGGGGGGGCTGGCTGCCGTTCTCCCCCTCCAGTCCTTTCCCAGCCCACGGTCAGGCCTCCCCAACCAAGCTGGGGGAGGCAGGGGAGCAGTACCTGTTCCTCAAAAATAATAACAATAACAATAATAAATTACAATTATGTAAATAATAATAATAAAGGAGCAAAACAAGATGATTAAGAGGCGGCTTTTATCTGGAAGGAGGTTCTTCCTTATACATTTGAGAGTACTGCGTGTTAATAGAATTGGTTCCTTGTAGAGGCTGAGCCTCATTTTCCCACTGGGATCCTGGTTTCTCTGCCCCAAGAGACCAGTTGCCTCCCGAGTGATGTTACAACCATGTCACCAGGTGCATTTTATTAGCCAGCATCATTTTTACCAACAGGCTTTGGAGGATTCTACTCAGGATCCCCAAGCTGGCTCAGCCCTAATACCTCTTCCCCCAATACGTTGGGATGGCTTCACGGCTGCTGTTCAGCCAGCAGTTTTTAGCAGTGATGGAGGCCAGGGACCCTCCAACAGCTCCGGCCCCTAACTCCACTCCAAGTCCCGCTAAGAGGACCCACAAGAGATGCCATTGGAGGATCCCGAATCTCCTCCTAAGGCCAGGAAGACCACTCAGGACCCTCCTGTCCATGTATCTCCTGGTCTATCAGAGGAAGACCCAGATGAACCCTTTGAGTGGGTGTCACAAGAGCACAGGGAATATTCTCTACAGGATGACATGTCCTCGGAGAAGGAAGGTGAGGTCTCGCCGCAGGTCAGATCAGGCTTCCTGCTCGCCCCTGAGGCCTTCCCTAGGTTGTTCAGGGACTTAGTGCAGGCCCTCAACCTGGACCTACTGGAACCCGTGGTACCTCCGGCGGCTCAGTCTCCAGCACCGGAATCAGTCTTCAGGCAGTATTTATTTATTTATTTATTAGATTTATGCCCTGCCTCACTTCCCCGGTCAAGGGGAACTCGAGGCGGCTAACAACAGTAATTAAAATACACATAATTTCCAGGCCATCCGATAATGCCTGGTCTTTGTAGCCTCATGGAAGGCCAACAACGTGGGGATGGTCCTGATCTCCACAGGGAGCTGGGAGTGTTTCCAGTTCACCAGGAGCCCTTCACAGGCTTCACAGTGCCTCCCTCTATAATGAAGCCCATCATGAGGGAATGGCCGGCTCCTCTCATCTAAAAGATTCGAGGCTCAAGGCTGCCAGGATTTTTTTTTTCAGTCTCACGGGGGAATAGGCCGATCTGTTCCACTTGCCGGTCGTCAATTCTCTGATAGTTGCTCTGGGCAGCTCAGATACTTTACCCGTGGTTTCTGAAGGTTACCCTAGGAATCCTCATGACAAACTGGTGGAATTCTCGGCTAGAAAAGCCTTTGAAGACTCCTCACTCGCCCTCCGTGCCTCCCTGGCTGCCACTCTGTCCTTCAGATCGGCGGCTCTTTGGGGCCAGAAGATCTCCGAGCAATACGATCTCTCCAGGGAGGCGATGTCTAAACTCCGGAAAGTGGCCTCCATGGTAGCCTTTTCCTCCAATGCCACCTGCCATGCACTTCAGATTTCCGCCAGATCCATGGTGTCTTCAGTGGCAATGAGGTGGAGCACATGGTTCTGTAACTGGGATGCAAAATCCTCGGCTCATGGCAGGCTCGTTTCCCTGCCGTTCAAGGGCTCTGAGCTCTTGGGTGAGGATCTGGATCCTTTCCCCCTCGAGTCTGGAGACAACAGGATGGTCCTTCCCTCGAGACAACACCAAGGCCGTCCTGCCTCCTTTTTTCATAGGCGACCGCAGTCCTTTCGCCCCTTCTGGCTTTCTTCCTTAACAGGGGCCATCCCCCAATCTGGCAACCAAGATGTCAGAGACCCAGGCAACGCTCCCAAGCCAGACCCTTCAACCCGAGACCGGGCGCTAGGGGTCGCCAATAATTATGGGACTGGTTCCCCCTGATGGGTGGGTGAACGCCTCGCTTTCTTCCACCATTGTTGGGAGGAGTTTACCTCGGACAGGTGGGTGAGGGACACCGTGGTCTGGGACTTCAGTCTAGAGTTTGTCAACCTCGACCAAGATTTCTCTTGGTCAAATGTCCCTCCTGCGTCCTAAAACTCCTGAGGACCTTATCAGCCATTCAACACCTGCTGAACATAGCTGCTCTAGAGCAAGTTCTCTACGCTCAAGGGAGTCAAGAGGTTTTCCCCATTTTTTCATTGTTTCCAAGAGGTGGGGAGAAACGAGACCCATTCTAGATCTAAAATGGGTGAACGAACACTTTTCCAGGTCCAGATCCATCTTTCGTTCCATCCGGAGAGGAGACTTCATGGCCTCCTTGGATTTGAGGGAGGCCTATCTCCACATCCCCTTCCTCCCAAGTCACATACAATTTCTCAGGTCACCTTAAGGCTATCATCAATTCATCTCGGTTCAGGTCTTCTTGTCGGTGGAGCGGAAGGCCAGGCTCCCTCCCCTGGCCTCCCAGGTCTCCAAAGCCTCCTCCTTCCCTTCCAGGATCAAATAACCTCTTACAAGAAGGAATGGGTATGCCTGGACAAGCAGTCCCAGGAAGACCTCCTTTGAGGAACCAGCCCTCTGAACCTCTCCCAGGAATCTCCCATCGCAAAAGAGCATCAGCTGATGATGTTCACAGATACCAGTCTGGTAGGCTGGGGCGCCAAGCTCAGTCACGTCACCACGCGGGGCACATGGACTCCGAATCAAGCAAAAAAAACAAAAAACTCATAAACTCCCTAGAACTTCAGACAGTCCTGCTAGCATTGGAGGAGTTTCATCATCTCCTGAGCCAAGCTCATGTCCTTGTATTCAAGGACAACGTACATGCAAAGATGTTCATCAATCGCCAAGGGGGCCCCAGGTCAAGACATCTTCTGCGCCTGTCCAGACAGCTCTTCCTACGGGCGGAGGTCCATCTGGCCTCGTTTCAAGTGAAATATGTACCTGGACAGGAGAACATTGTGGCGGATTGGCTCAGTCGCAGCCATCTCAAAGGGGAGTGGAGGCTACATCCAGAGGTGTTCCAGAGCCTGACCCATCGCTTTGGCCACATGGCTTTAGACTTGTTTACCTGCCATTCCTCCACCCAACTTCCCCTGTGCAACCAGGCTGCAGGGACAAACATCCTGCTGCTACCATGGCCCCAGGGCCTTCTTTACGCCTTTCCCCCTCCCAAGATACTTCACAGGCTAGTGGAGAAAGTCAGAAAAGAAAGAGCAGAGGTTGTCCTCATCACTCCCTTCTGGCCCTGACGTCCATGGTTCCCGGGCCTTCTCAATGTTGTGGCCTCCCTCCTTGCCCCCTCCCAGATCGGCCTGACCTGTCCCAGGGTCCCTTCCTTCACCCCGACCTCCAGCACCTCCACTTAAGGGTATGGAGGTTGAGTGGCGGTGCCTAGCCGCCCAAAGCTACTCACCGCAGGTAGTAAACACCCCTGTGGCGGGTCGCAGAGCCTCTACAAATCAGCTCTACAATGCCACATGGAAGGCCCTAGAGAAGGGGGGGTGAATAGAGAGATAAATCCGGAATGGTTCAAGACTTAGGACTTGCTCTCTTTCCTTCAGTCAGGGGTCAAGCTGGGTCTTTGTACTTCCACTTTTAGGCGTCAGGTGTCCATTTCTGCAGTCCTGGAGTTTTCCAAGGGACCAGTTCTCTCTTTTCACCTTCATGTGAAGAAGTTCTTCCGAGGAGCCGCTCTTTTAAATCCTCCCCCGGTTCCCAGAGTTCCCTCCTGGGACCTCATTCTTGTTCTTTTTCATGCCCTTACCAAACCATCATTTGAGCCCATGGCCACTTGCTCCCACAGGACATAACCTTGAGGACTATCTTCCTCCTAGCTATAGTTTCGGCCAGGAGAGGGTCGGAGCTGGCGGCCCTCTCTGTGGCCCCCCAGCTTGTCACCCTTCATAAAGATAGGCTAGTCTTACGCACTGACCCCTCATTTATTCCCAAAATCAATCTGGTTTCCACAGAGAAGCGGAAGTTACCCTTCCATCCTTTCTTTCCCTCTCCTGCTTCTGCTCAGGAAAGATCCTGGCATGCCCTGGATGCTGCAGGGTGTTCCTATTTATAGGGTTAGGACTGCACTCTTCCGCAGAACGAAGGTCCCTTTTTTGCGTTGTTTTGCCAAAGAAATAAAGGCTTGAGGGCCTCCTCCACCACCATCTCCAGGTGGATTCGGGAGTCCATTGTAGCCTCTTATGAGGTCCTTCACCTGGTCCCGCCCCAGGGGATAATACCTCATTCCACCCAAGGGGGCCGCTGGGTCGGCTGCCTTCAAGGCCTTTCTTTCATTGGACCAAGTTGCAGGGCTGCCATTGGGAGTGTTCCACATTCGTTCATTAAGCACTACAAGATTGACACCTATGCCTCCAGGGACCTTTTCCTTGGCAGAGAGGTTCTCCAATCAGTCACCTCGGCCCCTCAGTCATCCCACCCGTAGGTTCGCTAGGGTATTACACCCATTCCTACATCACCGAGCCCATTATAGCTTCCACAGGAGAATGGGGGGGGGGGGTTGGTCACTTACCGTAAACTCCCATTCTCAGTGGAGATATAATGGGCTCGGTGCCCCGCCCATTCTGACTTCGGGGTTGGATGTTCAATTCGTTTTTTGGTTTAACAT
>JANHGC010000463.1:84451-95215 GCA_027560395.1 Boaedon fuliginosus | reverse complement strand
TGCCGCCTCGAGTTCCCCTTTGGGGTGAAGAGAGGCGGGGTATAAATCTAATAAAATGAAATGAAATGAAATGAAATGAGCTTCTCAGAAAGAGGGCCATTCTAATAGATTGTGCAATCTTGAGATGAAGTGGGGAAGGGGGAAAGAGGTTCAGGAAACTACACCCTAGACCAGGCCTGTCAAACTGGTGGCCCACAGGGCAAATGCATCATGCACAGGCCACGCCCACCCCAGCTCTGCAAAGGCAAAAAAGTCATGATATGCCATGATACAGCACATGACACTATCGAGTTTGACGCCCTTGCCCTAGACTCTCTGAGGTATTATATCCAGTAGACTAGAAGAATATAGCTTTAGTACGGCAAGATTCTGTCCATTAAGGGTAAGCAAAAATTTTAGACTTGGTTGGATGTCATTGTGTCATCTTTGAACCATGGAGTGACAACAGGTTTCTTAAGGCCATAAAGTAAATTTAGTTCACAATTTAGAAATCTTGAAAATGGGCTTCTGAGTAAGACAGACTTATCGAGAACGTTCTTTACTTTTGGAACTTCTGAATAGAGCTACTTACTTGTTAAGTGATATTGACCTAATTCTGTTCAGATGGACTCATTTCCATTTGCTTTTATTTGAGAAAGGCAAATTATGTAGCTTTATCTGTCTTCCTGAGCTATGTCTTTTAAAACTGATATAAAAGGATAATAGAATGTGTGATTTCCTTCCAGTTGTATACAAAATGTGTTATTCAGATGGCAGAAGTAGGATCTGCACATTTCTCTTAACTATCGCACTGAAGGTTACGTAGGTTTCTTTAAACCTTGTTACAAGATTGGATGCAATATATTGTCTACAAAAATAATTCCATTGGCTAAGTTTCTAAAGTCTGTAGCTTCATATTATTCTGAATCTCACATCTCGTGTTAACCCTTTTTGCACAAATCATTTAATTCAGTCAAATTTCTTTATCATTTTTTTGTGAAATACACATTTATGCTAAGTTCTCAGTTGCACATCCTGCTTCCCCTTGAGGACAATGTCTACCTAAGTCTTTTTGCTCTGCATCTAAATCAAGTGTTGCTGGGAGGTGTGTTTGTGATGCTTCGTTTCATTATATGAAATACTTCCACGCTAATTGTTTAGTGTATGTCATTGCAGGCATGCTACATGCCCTCTAGTCACTGGAAGCTGTCTACCATGGATCTTTCGTTTTTGGCTACTGGGCTACATGCCCTCCTTTAAAAGCTTCCATGTAAACCTGAATGGATTTTGCTTTGAGAATCACATCTCAGGCACCAGACTTCAACTGGTGCAAAATGCGGCCGCACGAGTGATTGAGGGTGTACCTCGGTGCACCCGTATAACACCTATCCTCTGCGAGCTGCATTGGCTGCCAGTGGTCTTCCGGGTGCAATTCAAGGTGCTAGTAACAACTTTTAAAGCCCTACATGACTTAGGAGCGGGATACCTTAGAGAATGCCTCCTGCTGCCTTATGCCTCCCAGCGCCCAATTAGGTCCCACAGAGAGGGCCTATTACGGGTCCCGTCAGCGAAACAATGTCGGCTGGTGGGCCCGCATGCTAAAGCCTTCTCTGTGGGAGCGCCGACCCTCTGAAACGAGCTTCTGGTGGAGATCAGGACCACCTCTTTCTTGTTGGCCTTCCGCAAGGCTATGAAGTCGTGGCTATGGTGGAGGGCCTGGAATTGATGTGCTCCCCCCGTGTCTTGAACGGGTTGAATGAGTGGGAAGGATGGATTTTTGGGGGATTTTATACTGTAATTGATTGGTTTAATTCTGTTGTTAGCCGCCTCGAGTTCCCCCTGACCGGGGAAATGAGGCGGGGTATAAATTAAATAAATTAAATAAATAAAAATAAAATAGATTATACAGTGAAAAACTAAACCCTAGGAATATCATAATGAAAATAAACATGACAAAAATAAAAAATGAAAAACCCACAAAAAAGATCCACATGATTACCTACACATTAACTGTAAAGTTAATTCAGTCTTTAAGTTTATCATTAGACCAATACTAGAAGAGGAAGGGTAGATTTCCTATTCTAATATTGTTTAATAATTATTTTAGTCAATCTCCTACGGTTAAAAAGAGCAACCCACAATTCTTGTTATTTTGACAGATTTCCAAATATTGTGGTTATGGTTAACAAGAACATGTGTATCTTTAATAAACAGCAGTTGGTCCACAATGATATTAACAGTCCTGTCAATTTCAGTTTCAAACATAACTTTAATTGGACAAGACCACACCATATGGAGTAATGTTCCAATTCCTGGATTCATCTCCAGAGCAGGATGATTGGAACCAACTTTTATTCAACTTCTATCTCTGAAACATCCAGTATACTTTGTTACTATTATCCTCATTTCATATATTCTCAGGTAATATATTTCACATGGCTTAATGAGATTATACACTCATTTATCAGGAGCTTCCCGAATTCAGAGTCTGCAGTATACAGTATCTATCAAAAGCAGTAGGGCTATATGTGCATTTTGAAAATAGTTCATAAGAAATGCTACAAATGTCTCACAGGCACATACTTCTCTGCTTCTCATCATCTTCTACACAAACCTGAGGGGAGGGCTGGGTAGGAAGAAAGGCTAATGACTAGATTTAAGAAGAAAATATATGTAGTTCAGGCAGGGGTGGGCTCCAAAAATTTTAACAATGGATTCTCTGCCCGGTTGCTGGGTGGGCATGGCCTAGTCAGCCTCCTGCACCATGATGGAGGGAGTGTGTTTTCACCGTCTGCAGGCTATGGAGGCTTTGCTAGAGCCTCCAGAATGGCAAAAACAGGCCTGTTTCTGGCCTTCTGGAACTTCCGGGAGGCTTGTTTTTCGCCCTCCCCAGGCTCCGGAGGCTTTCTTCAAACCTCCGAGAAGGCAAAAACAGCAGTGCAAAGATGGTGCAGTGCAGACAGATGCTGCCACCTAGAGGCTTATTGGGGACAGTGCAGTCACACAATTTATTGTTGACACTGAGTCCAGGGTTGAACTGTGGCATTCTTGGGCACTCTCTGAGCTTGCTTGTTGGCTTGCAGACATTTCGTTATGAGCCTAGGTAATATCTTTAGTGCAGTGACTTTAATTAGCTGAATTTTTAAAAGCAAAGTCAGTGATTTGGGCAGAAGCTTGGAAAAGGGCATGTCTGCATTAAATATTAGCAGAAAAGCATTTCTCCTGATCATTATTGACGTTTATAAACCCTTAGAGTTTCAGATAACCAACAATAACAGTGGATTACATCTGGGACATTAGTATGGTCTTTTTCTTTGCTTCCCCACTATGGGATTCTTTGATCTATAAGGAAGAACATTCTAAATCAATAATTTTCTTTAATAAGATTTTGGTATGAATAAAGAACCTATTACTTTCACCTCCTGTGCAACTCTAATGGTGCCAGTGCCATTCATTTCCCAGCTTAAATTACTCTGATGCTTGTTACAGCAAAAGACAGGGATATGTTTATTGCTTTATTAAAAAATCATCCTTAGCTGAAAGGTGTGCTTGTTCACTGTGATTGATGAGAAAGGAGTCTTTGCTTTTCTCTCTTTTTCAAAATCAAGTATGCATAATCAATTTGTCATTAAAATGGAAATGAGTTCAGGTAATGATAACCCATAGAAATTAATGCATTCCAGTATAGGAATAAATGTTATATATTCATTATAAAATCTGGTTCCCAATTTAAAAGTGATCCCATTTTTTCCAGACTTGCAAAGAAGTCCACAAAAGTTGCTGGTCTGCTAAACTTGTATGTTGAAAAAAAAGGAAGATTTTTTATCTTCTATTGTTCTTCTGTTATTGCTATATCAATTATCCACACTTTCTTCTTTTCAACCACAATGAAATATGATATGTTAGGCACCAATAGTTCATCAGTATGTACAGGGCTTTTTTTCTGGGGGAACTCACCGGAACGGAGTTCCGGCACCTTTTTTTCTTAGACTTCTTTTGTATATTAGTATATCTATGGTGCACATGTGCAATTCGATGGAAGTTCCAGTACCTTTTTTTTTTTAGTTCCGGTACCTTTTTTTTTAGAAAAAAAGCACTGCCGATGCTTATAGTTATGTACTGGGATTGGCAGTTACATAAATTCAACTTGTAAAATACATGAAAACAGAAATGCATTTTGATTTGTGGACTAATGCAAAAGTGACCCCTTGGTTGAATCTTTGTAAAGATTCCATCTGAAATTTTCATATTTCACTCCTAAACTAGAGATTACTTCCTTTCATTGCTACAGAAGAACTAAACTACTTGATTAAGTCTGGAGAAATGCATGCTCTGGAGAGGTAGTGCAAATTCAGCTAATGTTATAACTTCTGTAAAAAATATCCTGCTGCTTAAAGCAAGATTTTGCCTCTTTATTTCCCTGGAGAATCTTCAGGACATGTAGAAAATCAGCCTATGTAGCTTTTTTTGTGATGGAGATATAGTGATATAAAAGACATGACTGAAACAAACATTTCAGTCAGCAAAAAAGCCCAGCAGACTTTAACAACAATGGATATTACTGAAATAATAAAATTGCTCTGAAAATAAATACAGAAACAATTTACTTGTGTAGTAAAAATATAGATCTATAGGTATGCTTTATATACTGTCAATTATTAATGAATCACAAAGTAGTCAGTAAAATGCTCTTGTTCTCTACTACTCTTTGGATTACTAAATTATAATACTACTGTACCTCTTCAATTCAGGTTCCTTTTCAGTTTGTATACTAAATTTATAATTATTTAGTTATTGACATTAACCTGTCTTTGATGAAGTTTACTACAAAAATATTTATTCAGTTCTTGTCAGAGCCATTTCTTATACTTTGTGGTGGAGTCTGCTGCTGATTTGCAGGAGATTTGAGTGAAGAGGCAAATTAGCACTGAATCAATAGTATGTAGAAAAATCCTCCTTAAATTTCATACTATGTATCTGATAGTTATGCAGAGTGTGCTTTAGTTTGGTAGGATTCCGTCTATAGGCACAAACAGCAAGAAAGAAACTACTTTGAGCAATTCATTGTGATGTTCTTGATGCCCTGTGCCTGACATTAATCTTGCCACATTAAAGCACACTCTGCATAACTATCCGACAAATAGATTTAGGGAGGATCTCCTTCTACATACCAATGACTCAGTGCTGAATTGCCTTTTTACCCCTCCTTCCTGCATTTCGGTGCCAAATTCTACCACGTCCTTAAATTTTGTTGCATTTTGGTGATCAAACTTTTTCACCTGGAATACTGACTTCAGAAATGTATCTTCCTTATTTTCATTTCTGTTTTTCTATTAGTTCTCAAAAGACAAAAGGAGTATTCATAGATACCTTCAGTCTAGTGTAGTGCTGTTTCTTCTTGATGTTCAGGTTGATCAGCATGTGTAAGTGAGACAACACAGACTGAATTGGCCAATATTTTTTGTACCTCATGCTGTTAATGTATAAATCTGAGTAACATAAAATGCAACATTTACTTTGAAAATTTGTTCAATATTCTAGATGATGCCATACTTTCTAGAATCTAGAGAACATTTTCCACCAAATGAATTGTGAGAACTGCCATAAAGCTATTCAAGGACATAAAGGACTAACTGCTAAGCTAAGTGTGGACTGACTTTTTCTTGCGACAGAGAAAAAACTACGGTATATGTTTGATTAGTACTGTACATGTTAAAGGTATTTCTTACCCAAACAAACAAACATTTCATTGCCTTTTTAAAGAGCAATTTTAAAAGACCTGTATGAAGGAATGGGTTTAATGCAGTGACATGTACAAAAATGAGTTAGAAGTATTGCTATATTTAAACAGGTGTATATTTGAACACATGCCTGTCAAATGTAAGAGATAAGATGCTGGACTAGGAGTGGAGAGTGAAGAGAGCCAGATTGTAGTTCTCCCTCAGACATGGAAACCATCTTGGTGAATTTAGCTAGCCGTTCTCTTTTAGTCATAGATTGCGAAGTTGAAAAGTTTTGTTTTAGATTGAAGTGGTAGTGTTAGCTTTCATGCAGGAGTAACATTCTGCAGTGGATTTATTCAGACTGATAACAGTTATACAAGGAAACTACATGTTGAATTTCAAATATCTAAAAACTTATTATCCACTTAGTAGCTTACATATATTTCTCAGAGCTACAGATAGATTACTTTAACTTTATTTACCAGTATTTATTTTATTCATTTTTCACATTTCTGAACTGGCCTTCATTCTCAAAGAAGGACTCCGGCCATTGTACAATAAAACATCAAAATATAAAACAATATATAAAAACTAATGTTAAAATTAAAATTTTAAATTAACATTTTTAAATTAATTAATTTTATGCTTACATTTGCCTGATAGTTATGTGCTTCCAGGCTAAATATAAATTATGGATTAAGCATGGAGCTGAACATGGTATAAAACTAGTGTGTCTTGCACTGCCTTTGGTTTTTTATCAAAGAAAATACAATAGGTGTGTGCCCATACATGCACAAACACACACATGCACACACTGTCTAAAAGTTTGTTAAATGTTAGGAGGAGAACTGTACTTTATTTTATTTTATTTATTTATTTGATTTGATTTATACCCTGCCTCACTTCCCTGGTCAAGGGGAACTCGAGGCGGCTAACAACCGTTTAAAATACAATAAGTTACAATATAAAATATCTAACCACAGTCAACATATCCAAACTCATCCAAACAAGGGTGAGGGGAGGCACATCATTTCCAGGCCTTCTGACAAAGCCAGGTCTTCATGGCTTTACAGAAGGCCAACAAAGTGAGGATGTCCTGATCTCCGCAGGATCGGTGCTGCCAAAGAGAATGCTTTAGCATGGGGACCCACAGTTGACATTCTTTGGCTGATGGGACCCATAGTAAGCCAACTCTGTGGTACCTGACTGGGTGCTGGGAAGCATAAGGTAGCAGCAGGCGGTCTCGAAGGTACCCTACTCCTAAGCCATGAAGGGCTTTAAAAGTTGTTACTAGCATCTTGAATTGTACGCAGAAGACCACTGGAAGCAATGCAACTCATTGAGGATAGATGTTAAGTAGGTGTACCAAGGTACACTCTCAATCACTCGTGCGGCTGCATTTTGAACCAGTTGAAGTTTCTGAGTGCTCTTCAAGGGCAGCCCCATGTAGAGCGCATTACAGTAGTCCAATCGTGAGGTGACAACGGCATGAGTGACCATGAGAAGAGCCTCCTGGTCCAGGAAGGGGCACAACTGGTGCAGCAGGTGAACCTGTGCATAGGCACCCTTGGGCACAGCTGAAAGATGTTGGTCTAATTGTAGCTGCGGATCCAACAGTACCCCCAAGTTGCGTACCTGCTCTGAGGGGAGAAATTTATCTCCCCCCAGTATAAGTGATGGATAGTCAACTGGACCATGGGGGTGGGCAATATCCACAGTCACTCGGTCTTGTCAAGGTTGAGCATGAGCCTATTGGTCCCGATCCAGACCTTTACATCCTCCAGACACCGGGATATCACCTTGGTGACTTTATCCACCAAGCAATCACACCTCTACTTTTTCCACCTTTCTATGACTAGAAGTGGTGTACAATTCCAGTTCTCAATATATCATACTATTGTTGGCAAGGCAAATTAACTCATTGAGTTTATATCATAATTTATTCTTTTTATGAATTCCTGCATGGACAGTTTTAGGATTTTGAATTACAGTATGTTGACTAGTAATAATATGAAAGGTTCCCTTTCATGGTAGAGATGCTAGAGGGTGCTTCATGACAAAATATACCATGTAGGGTTTTGTTATTTGAAGTTTACCTTAAACACTATTTGTATTTTCTGCACACCATCAAAGAACAATTATAAAACACCCAGCTGTGTCTAGAGACAAGTAATGCACATATACATTTTTTATGAGAACACTTCTGACAAATTTGTGTACATATCTATTGGATTTCAGAAGGTCCAAAGCTGAGCCAAAGTGAAACTGTACAGTAATATGAGATATCAAATATATCTTAATTTACCTAGGAATTTCTACTTCACCCCTGAATGTCTATGGAGATTCTTAGTCATCCAAGTCATGTTTGTCCCAAAGGTGATTTTTTTTCAAGAGGCAACTGGACTTCCTTGTTTTTCTTTGAAGACATTTCACTTCCCATCCAAAAAGCTTCTTCAGCTCTGACTAGATGGTGGGGAATGGAAGGATTTATATTCCTTACAGACGGCTGATCATTTGCATTCATTTAAACCAGGGATTGGTTTCTCCCGGTTCGCTGGTTACCTGCTTAATGGATGCGCTGCCAGATCAGCTGTCAAAAGCGCGCTGCACAGGATCACGTTCAAAAACTTCATGGTATTCTGAAAATACTCTGAACCAACAGATGTGCAGCAGCTATCTGCTGCACATCTGTTGGTTCAGAGTATTTGCAGAATACCATGAAGTTTTTGAACGCGATCCCACGCAGCGCGCTTTTGACAGCCAGTCTGGCAGCGCGTCAACGAAGTGGGTAACCAGTGAACTGGGATAAACCCATCCCTGATTGAAGCCATTTGGAGGTTTATCTGTGTCCCCAAGGTCACCTGTGTGATGCAAATGGGTGTGGAGCCTTCTTGGGACTGCTGAATGGACTGTGCTATAGACTAGATATAGATGATGTCATATTCCCCCCCTTTGTTGAGAGAGGCCTGTTCAATTTTGATAATTTTGATGTAGTCTTTGACTCAAACCAGCAGTCTTCTCTGTCCAAAATGTAGATTTTGCTGTCTTCAAAAGAGTGGCCTTTGTCTTTTAAATGCAGATAGATTGCTGAATCTTGTCCCAATGCGTTTGTTCACCTATGTTTTGCCAAGTATTTATGGAGTGGTTGTTTTGTTTCCCCCAATGTACAGATCTACACATTTCTCACTGCATTGTACTACACACCTCATGTTGCTCAGTTTATGTCTGGGTGTTTTATCCTTTGGGTGGAGAAGCTTATGCCTTAGTGTATTCTTGGGTTTAAATTGTGCATGTACTGTATGTTGTGTTGGCTGAAGATCCTCCTGAGCTTTTCAGATATTCCTGCAATGTATGGAATGACAGCATTGCTTCGTTTATTGTTTTTTTTCCTTTGTCTATTATGGAGGAGCTCCTACTGGGTCTCTTTGGGGATTTGATGAAGGCCCTAAAAACCTGGCAAAATTCCTGTGCCTGGGGTGCCAAATGTGCTAAGAGCCACATTTTCTGGCTGTATTACTAACTGGCCAAGTTTCTCGCTCCTATGTATATTTAATCTGAATGTTTATAGTGTTTTTATTGTTTTAAAATAAAACAATATTGTTTAGAGCTGTGGTGGCACACAGTGGTTAAAATACATTATTGCAAGCTAATTCTGCTGACTGCCAGCAGTTGCATCCTGATCAGCTCAAGGTTGACTCAGCCTTCTCTCCTTGGGAGGTCAGTAAAATGAGGAGCCAGGTTGTTGGGAGGAATATGGCTGACTCTCTAAACTGCTTAGAAAGGGCTGTAAAAGCACTGTGAAGCGGAATATAAGTCTAAGTTGCTATTTAATATTGCTATTTAAAATGGTTTAAGTATTTTTAATTGTGCTATGTTTTTTTTTAATTGTTAAGCCATGCAGTCTCATTCACTGACAGCTATATTGAATGGATGGATGGATGGATGGATGGATGGATGGATAGATGGATGGATGGATGGATGGATGGATGGATGGATGGATGGATGGATGGATGGATGGATGGATATTTATTTATTTCATTTATTTTATTAGATTTATACCCCGCCTCACTTCCCCTGTCAAGACTAGATAGATAGATAGATGATAGATGGACGGATGGACGGATGGACAGACAGATTTATAAAAAATATTTTTCAAGTACATCTTGTTGAAATTCATTCCCAATTCCTGGTCTGCTAGGGTCCTACGTTCGACAGACCCCGATCGTTTCCAAGTGATGTTTTATTACTTTGAGGATAAAGCTATCCAGAAGGACAAATCAGGTAAGGCTTCTTCCGGTTCTGCGGTCCTTAAATCGGGTGGGCACCTGTGCGGAACTCTTGCAGAATAAAGACAGGATTCCTAGCCATCTCGTGATGTGATATTATTATTATTATTTTTTTGCATAATTGTTTGGATGTGAATAAGTAAGCAAATACATGAGTGTTGTGGGGGGTTTGGGGTTTTTTTTTTTTACGACTTATGAGAGATGCTGTCTGCTGGGCACCATTTTCAGCTGGTCGGTCCTTTGAGTGGATTTTTAATTTTTCTCAAACGCCCCGCTGCCTCCTCTCTTTCAGGGATGATGCAGTGCGTGATAGCCGTTGCAGATAAGGTGTTCGAAGCGTTCCTTAGCATGATGGCAGACAAGGTAAGTTTGTCAAACGAGAGAACGTACGTTGCGGTTGTCACTTTGTTCAAATGAACCAACCCATCTGGTGCGTTTCCCAGGATCTCTTTAGCACTGGATTTCACAGGCCTCTGACCTTCCAAATTAATTTCTCTATCTTCGCTTAGACATATTGGTGCTTCAAATTAGCAGTAGCGGAACCATTTCAAGAATGATTCCATACCAGGGAGTAAGGAAAGCGACCCAGTAAGAGGCAGCTGTCACCTTGTGTTTGAAATGGACAGCGAATAAATTGATTAAATTAAATTAAAGAGCCTCGGTGGCGCAGTGGTTAAATGCAGCACTGCAGTCTCTGCCGACTTGTTCAGCAGGTTGCCAGATCGAATCCCACCAGGCTCAGGGTTGACTCAGCCTTCCATCCTTTCTAAGGTCGG
>JANHGC010000456.1:529932-546686 GCA_027560395.1 Boaedon fuliginosus | reverse complement strand
GAAGAGAAGCGGAGTATAAATCTAAATAAATAAATAAATAAATAACAGGGATAATTTAAATTTGAGAAATATGATAGATTAAGTTATGATAGAAAATAAGGATATTGTTGTGAATTGGATTGATATGATTGTACTCCAAAACAACTCTGTTCACACATGAAACATGTGTGTAAAATAAAAAAACAATAAAAAAAAATGCTAAAAAAAAAGAAAAAGAAAGTTAGGCAAAGCAATCCAGTAAGGATCTTTCAAAGATAGCAACAGCCCTTAGACTTATATACTGCATCACAGTGCTTTATGGCTCTCTCTAAGCAGTTTACAGAGTCAGTATATTGCCCGCAACAAACTGGGTCCTCATTTTATCCACGTTGGAAGGATGAAAGGCTGAGTCAACCTTGAGCCTGTTGAGATTTGAACTGCCAAATTGCAGGTAGCCGGCAGGCAGTAGAAGTAGCCTGCAGTACTGCACTCTAACCACTGTGCCACCACAGCTCAAAGATGAATTTGCTCCATTTCCAAGCTGAAATAGAAAATAAGTTCTCTAATGAAAAAGAAGCATGAGTAAAATAGTATCAATTAGGATCAATTTCAATGGTTTAAACTGATCTGTACATCATCCTGCAGCAATAAATAAATGTTTCAGTTAAACAGATGAAAATGTCCAAATATCATCCTGGGATATCATAAAACTTGAGGAAGGTGTTTTAATAATTTTCTTTGTTCTCTGTTCTGTCTTTCAATTGTTTTGCAAGTAGTGCGTATATTTGGTTTCGCTGGAGCAATATTAAGTCTTTCATTAAATTCCACGTAACTAGAAAAGTTTTTTGCAAAAGATTCCTTCTGAGGGGGAAATATGTACTGTTATTGATTATCTGCCATTGTGATGCATTTCTGATTCCTTTGGGGGATCAATTATTTTTTTGTTTGTTTAGCTGAAACAGTTGCTTGGAACCAGAGTATCCTACCACCCAAGTCCCACTAAAATGGTCATTCATAAATTGCATGAGAATCATGCTTAGCAGATGGCAGACTAAGCTTGTTTCCTTTACACTTTAAGCCAATAAATCAAATCCCCTAAAGAAAAATATTTAAGCAGGAACAGCAGATTTAAGAATACAAATGAAGCTAACACAATCAATACACTACTGACTGCTGGAATCAGACAATATTTTAAAGAAAGGTGGGGCAGAGAACTATGCTGAACGTGCAGCCCTTATTTCCTTAGCAAGTTATTCTCCAGAATCTTCTTAATTTTTATTTTGTCAGGGAACGCTTGAGGTTCTACTGTAATTGAACATACTTAGTTGGAGAGCCCCAATTTGAGTGGGCAGGTGTAGATACCAGTCACTGTCAGTTCTCATGAAGGCCCTAGAAATGCTCCCATAATTTGCTAAACAGTTCCTTAAAAAAATACTGGCTATGTGTAATTTATATGTTAGATGTATACTTATTATTTAAACACCTTTTAGAGAATGTTTCTGATTTGGTCTACAAGAATTCAGAAACAGACTCATATTTTGTATATAAAAGAACTCAGGCAATCAAGATAGGATGGAGAAACTTCTAATGGAAGCACTATATCAATGTAGATTAGAGACAGATAGTCTACAAGTGTTTTTGATTGCAGCCCCTATAAATAAATATCTGACTTTGATTGATGACAATTGAATTTGAAAACATCTGGAGGACACCGGGTTGTTCATATTTGATTTAGATGATGCTGAACCAAAGGTACACTTTTCTTTTACTCAATAAAATAAATGTGACTCCTCTGAAATAAATGGATCCAAAATAAATGGTCCTGATCTAAGCACTATGTACATAGACACACACAGACATATTTTGCTTGCAGTCGTTTCCATCTAATTTGCTTAAGGAGACCAAATGACTTAATTCACCAGATTTCTCTGGCCAAGAAATTTCTCCCTCAGCCAATAACACATAATCAAAGATAGCCTAAGCAATTAGACAAAACCACCGTTGAAGTTCTCACATTCCTCTCAATGAACAATTTCAACAAAAAGATGTGGCCCAGCTGGAATTAGTACAATCATGATGACCTAATAGGAACTTACTCATACCCGTCTGTATGTTATTCATCTATACCCATTTCGTGTGGGAGGTGCTAGGGACAGAGACTAAATACTAAATACTTTACTTGGAGAAGTTCTATTTTTGTGGTCATCTGTAGGACTTCGTCTCCATTTCAATAGCAGGAAGAAGTGTTTTAAAGGTTCCACTGATCTTCATGTTTGCACAAAATGGTGGTGAACCGGGAAGGAGATTAAATTTAGAGGGACTAAAACCATTCATCTCTATTCTTGTCCCTGACATAGTTTGCATGACACATCCTTCCCTTAACCTAGTTTGCATATTGCACCAACAGAAGCATTACAATGCTTATTTGGATGATTGTATTGAACTCTGGATCTTTTCTGAGCAGAAACATTTGATGCATGA
Source organism: Boaedon fuliginosus (assembly GCA_027560395.1). Classification (NCBI taxonomy): domain Eukaryota; kingdom Metazoa; phylum Chordata; class Lepidosauria; order Squamata; family Lamprophiidae; genus Boaedon; species Boaedon fuliginosus. The sequence continues at coordinate 544,226 of JANHGC010000456.1, read as the reverse complement.
ATCTGAATGAATTATTCTGCAATAGAAATTCTTTCCAGGCCAAAGGAATCTTTTTGTGTATGTGTACGTAGAGTGGTTGGCAGTGAAAAAATCTAAAATTATCATCTAAAATTAACAGAGACTGTTCAGACCCAAACAATCCACAAATCAATTTAATTCTGAAATTACTTTTCTATTTTCTCTATTTCCCAAGCTGCGCTATTCCCCATAATCATTTTTCTTGTACCATTCCTCTGAAATAGCTCACCCCATTCTTGGCCATTGTTTAATTCTGGCCTGAAGTGAATGATGACTAAATATTTAAATTGACATACTTTTTCAGCATCTTCTAGTTTAGCTAACTTCTACTGATTCTTGACTGCCAAGATATGGTAATAAGTGAACTGAAGAATGTACAACCTTCCTTGGGTTAAAGACCACACATGATTTTAAGTGATGTGCCAGGCCTCGTACTCCAAGTGAGCAGGGCTAAGATCAAACCTGATAATCTTAAATGTAGTTCATATCGATTCCCATTTATGTACTAATTTTCTCTACCCAGCCCAGTAAAAAGTTACATCTGTAGAGTAACTTTTGAGTAACACCCACCCAAAGTCATCCTATTGGGGAGATGGGTAACATATAAAATTAATTAATTAATTAATTAAAAGAACTTTGGCAGGGTAAGGGCATATACTTTCTAGGTGTCAAGGAGCTCATACAGCAACTCCATTATTATCATGAATACAGCTTTTTAAACACAGAATTCTTATAGAATATTCTTTGTTCTCCTCCAACATGGCACCCACTGCCTTTAACAAATATAACAGAATGTGGTCAGTAGGCTACATAAACCATGAAACATGTGTTTCCATAAATATTTTCTGTCATGACATCCAATTTAACCTACTTTTCCCCTCTTCACAGGAGTACAAAAGAAATGCAGCTCCCTCCTGACAAGGAAGTCCAGATTTATAGGGTCTTGATAAATTATGTGCTCATCTTCTCTTTTCTAATTTTAAAGACACTGAAGCAACTGGGGTAACAAACATATGCCGATGTAGCAGGCTGGGAAGAGTAAGATATTTCATCCATTCTAAAGATGGGAGCCTCATGAATCATGTTCTATGAATGAAACAGACCCATTCAAGACCAATTTGCCATTTGTTTTTTAGTAGACACAAATAGTTGCAAGATGTGATGCACTTCACTCTGGGGACAATCTGGCTAGTTAGTTATATGAAATTTATATTTGTTTGTTCATACATTTTTTTTATTAATTAGATTACACTTTACCTTTCCTTCAAAAGCTCAAGGCATTGCATTTAGTATTCATTTCTCCAGTTTTTCCAACCAGAACCCAGTAGGGTAGATTAAACTGAGAAATAGCTACTGGGTTGAGGTCACCCAGTGAGTTTCCATAGCTGAGATGGATTTGGATTGGATTTCTTGGGTTCTAATTCAATAGCTATACCAAACTGGCTATATTCTGTATTTTTACTGAAAAGAATAGAGTGGTTTTCAGTAAAATGTACATAAAATAACATTAAAAATTAAAGTATATGAACTCATAAAAAAAATGCCAGAGAGATAAGAAAGGGAGGGAGGGAGAAAGTAAGAAAAAAGAAAGTAAACTGTTTTGCTGATTCAATGAGCTCCTTATACTATGAAGAGCCTAAGCAAAAGAAAAGAAGGTTAAATTCTGTCATTGCATTTTTTTAAAAAAATTCTAAACTAGACAAGTGGACCCTCTAGGGAACAATGAAAAGGTCTTCTACTCTTGAAACATCCCAGCTAGATTTTCAATACAGTTTGAAATATTGGAATAACCTGATCTCTATAGCAGAGCTATCAGATGGTATTCTGGCCCTGGCCCAGGGGGGTGGGGATGGGGCATAAAAAATGATAATGCAAGGACAACTCTAAATCCCAAGAGAAGCACATTTTCCCTTAAAAAAGAAAAGAATAGAAATTGTGGCTGTGTTTAAGCCACCATACTTTTTCCAGTTGAATTCTTCACTGATATGACAATACACGTCCAAAATAAGCTTTCTCTAAGCTTCCAAAATAAGAATTCTCTGATGCATGATAAATAACAGGTATGGATCTGTATTCCTATGCTAATGGGGAAGAACAAAAAAACAGTACCAAGTGAACAGAAGACTTTTTCCAAATCTTGACCCAACTATCCAACATTAGATCATTAATCAAAATGGCATTGTCTTCAATGAAAATACATTACCATAGGAACCTTTTTTTAGACTTTCAAGAGCCTCCACTGTGACGCCATTGGTGTCATGTTGGGGTAGTGTTTTTACAAAGATGCCATATATGAGAACAGTTTCTTGCCATAAAGTGTGTGATTGTAAACTCTTTTGTGGGAATCAATGAAGTCACACAAATTATGGCAATTATAATCACATCCCTTCATATGGGCAGGTACACCTCTGTCTGGACTCAATTCTGTGGCAGCTATACAATTTTGGTATCTTAATCCAGAAATTACTGTAAGAACACTGCATGTGTGCTTAAGAGCATGAATTTGTAAAAAGTCATGTTGTACTGAATACAGGTAATCCTCAGCGTACAACAGTTCATTTAGGTACTGTTCAAAATTACAATGGCATTGAAAAATGGGACTTATGACCATTTTTCACAGTTATGATCTTTGCAGCACCCCTATGATCATGTGATCAAAATTCAAATGTTTGGCAACTGATTCATATTTATGACCGTTGCTGTGTCCTGAGGTCATGTGATCCCATTTTGAGAACTTCTGACAAGCAAAGTCAGTAGGGAAGCTAGATTCACTTAACAATTGGGTTACTCACTTATCAACTGCAGTGATTCATTTAACAACTATGGCAAGAAAACTCATAAAATGGGGTAAATTTCACTTAACAAATGTCTCACTTAACAACACAAATTTTGGGCTCGATTGTGGTCGTAAGTCGAGAACTACGGTACCTGTATAGGGAAAAAAGGAAGGATTCTGAGATTGTCCATAGATGTAACTTAACATTGCCTCTGTGGAAGTGAACTAACCAATCCATTTAATATGAATCCACAGTGTAGGATATATTTTTACATTGCCTACATGAATTTCTGCTGCTCCTGTAAAATGAAGATGAGGTTTCTCATGTATATGCATTAATGACTGAGAATATAGATGCAATTCTCAATATTCATTTTACTTACTTCCATCTGGCCTCTTAATGCCTAGTGACACTCAAAGTCTATTGCTCTCACCTATCAAGGAAGAACATTAAAGGGATTAAACCAAACTCTAAAGAGAAAAGACAGAAAGAAGGTTCATTGTCAATGAGAGAGGCATCACCATTATGCTTTGTGTGGACAAGTGTCTAAAAAGACATTTGTCTCTCATGCAATATTAGGACAATGATGCTGAATGGTAGAAGGTTCAACACAGAAGTATCTTCATAAAGGTATATATCAAAGCAGTGAGATTTCCTACATGGGTTGAACGGATGATCACTAGCTTGGATTGCTTTAAAGGTAGATTGTATATAGTACATTAAGAGAGAATAAGGCTATCACTGGTTGCTAGTGTGAGAAATACATTAGAGGTAGTAAGTCCCAACAATTGACTAATAAGACAAGAGTAGGAAATTCATGTCTTGTTTGGAGGCTTCGGGATATCAAGATGCTGGGTTACATAGCCTTTTCATGGGTCATAAGAAAGACAACTCAAAAATAATTAAATAACAATACTTCAGGGAAGTGACTTATTAGAATTATTGTGGGCATTACATAGTGACTGCAGATACAAAATTTATTTATATTTTGCATTATAGACCATCCATCTCTCTCAAAGAGGGATTCCAGCTGAAGAAAGACTAGCCAAGTCCAACATACCCATTGGACTGGACATCCTTCTTACTAATTTCAGTTTCTAAGAAGATCATGAATTACGAACATAAAATCAAACTGTTTCACATTTGCATTTGCTAGCATGTTTATGTCGAAGTTGAACAAGCCATAAGACATTATGGACCACTGACCAAGATAGGTGAGGCCGAGGATCCCTGAATCACTTTGTAGTAGGATAGAATATGAGTAACATAGCAGTGAATCACAGAATAACAGACTTGGAGGTCTTCTAGTCCAACCCCCTGTTCAAGCAAGAAACCCTATACCATTCCAGACAAATGGTTGTCCAATTTCTACTTAAAAACGTCCAGTGTTGGAGTACCCACAACTCCTGGAAACAAGTTGTTCCAGTGGTTAATTGTTCTAACTGTCAGGAAATTTCTCCTTAGTTCTAGGTTGCTTCTCTTATTGATTAGTTTCCCTCCATTGCTTCTTCTTCTGCCTTCAGGTGCTTTGGTGAATAGGTTGACCCCCTCTTCTTTGTGGCAACTCCTGAGATATTGGAACACTGCTATCATGTCACCCCCTACTCTTCTTTTCAAAGAGAAAATATAGGTGACATTAGGTAAGACATGAGACAGGACAAACCAAAATAGCATGAGCAAGCAGAGAAAAGAAGTGAACAATGAAGCTGAGAAAACAATTGTATTGATGTGGTTCTAGAATGAAGAACTAAACTATTGGTGGCAGAAGATGACATCATCAAGTTTAACCAAGTTACTCTCCCACCAGATTTCTAGATCTTCACTGCGGATATATTATACCAGAATACTGGAGAGGGAAAATGTGTACATGTTCACCAGCACTTTTTCTTGATTATTGTGTCAAAGTCCCAAACCTGAGATGTCCCATTGGAAATAATTACCAGAGTTACACCCTGGTGACCTATGGTTCCAATTAATCCTGGTATAAATCAGTGATAAATGCAGCAGAACTGCACCTTTTTGCTGCCTGCTGTGCCTGCTGCTGCCTGGCTAGAAATAGACACAGGTTGGCATTGAGCCAAAGCCCCAGGAGGTTGCTATACTCCATCTAAACAATTTCTCTTTAACTCTCACCACCCTCTGCAGTGCGAGCGTCAGGTTTCGCCTGTTCTTCCTAGAGTCTGAAGAAAATTGCTTTACAAGGCTATTTTCACTATGAATGTTCATGTGTACATTGCCCAGAATTTAAGTGTCAAGAACAAGTGGGATTTTTAAAAGATAGGTTATATAATGAACCACCCTGGATATTACTTAAGTTGATTGTACAGAATTCATAAGCATACCACAGATTGGCTATCTCTAGGCTGACCAGGATTGAGTAGGGATTACAAGCAGGAGATGTGAGTATATAATTTTCTTCTTAAAATCAATGAGCTAAGAAATTTTATCCCAGAGCTGCTTTTCTTGGAGATAGAAAAAAACCTTCAGAAACAGGAACTTTGATGTACACACATTTTAACCTAAGGTGAAAGGACCTTAAGGTAATTAAACATTCAAAAGATAGTAGCATATAGTTCTATGTATATCAATTTACACTGATCCTCAGTCCTGATGATGGTAAAATTCCACAAAAAGGTTATTAAACTGTACCAGTCCAAAATTATATTTTTAATTACACCATTTTAATTTGAAGTCTGAATGGTAGCTACAGGCTCAATATACTTATCTATTTGTGACTTGGAGGCTTAAATATATTTGGGAAGTAGATACATCTTTACTTTCTGTTTCATTCTCATCAGCACACACAAGAAATAACATTTTTGTATAAAACCAGAGTATGAACTCATGTTTCCACTTACTAGCAAATAGGACTGAGTTATAAAGCATTCTTAATCTTATCAACTTCTATCCTCTGAACTATTCTGGGGCATTGGAGTCCATTCTCTTTTTAATATATATATATATTATATAACATTCTTAACATAGAAAATTAGCAAAACAATATTTAATCTTTAAAAAAAGTAGAAAAGTGACAAGCCCAAACAAATTATAAATGCAAACTATAAAAAGAAAAAGAAAAAAAGATGGGGAAAATATGTCAATACTCACTGGTTATTTATTTATCAATAATAACTGGTTTATTAATAAATGCACCAGTACAATATAGCAAGGACAAAATATTATGTAAAATATTACAAAATGTCTGCCACAGTAACACATATTGCTGCATTCTTTGAATAATAGGAAATGCTGCCTTTTCCAAATAAATCACATATTTCTGGCAACCCTTCCTTAACATGTGCATTATATCACATTGCCTATTTCTCAATATGATTCTAGCCATGCTTCATGTTTGAAACATTCCTAATTCCTGATAAGTAGTTAAATTCCAGAGCGTTCATGTATAGTTCAACATTATATTATCATTTTAACATGTAGTGATTGTCTCATAAATCTGCATACATTGTATGTATCAATATACAACTACCTCCCCAAAATAAAACGATTGCATTACTGTATCATGTGATCAGTGAACCTTCATATTTTTTACACCTCCAACATAAAGAGTCCATTTTGATTTCAGGTGTTTGCCTGAACAAGTCCAACAAGTCCAACAAACAAAATTTGCTTGGTAAGATTTTTGGAAGTAGTTCTCCAATATTTTCTTTCTAGGGCGAGTGAATGACTCAAAGTCCTCTCGCTGTTTCTGTGCTCAAGGATGGTCTAGAACTTATGGTTAGCTGGTTTATAGCCTTTATAGTATAGCACTATACCAAATTGTCTCTCTCTGAATCACTATTAGATCCTCTTAAGACTGAAGTCCCTGTGATGATGGCACAGTAGGATACAGAGGAAATTAAGAGTTTGTTTCTCCTTCCAGGATCAGTCACAGGAATAGATGATTGTGTTCCTGATGTCATGATATCTTTCCCCCCCAAAAAATGTGTATCCCTTTCAGCACTTCCAAAATAGTCTGGTAATTCTTGTGGAAGTGTAGGTTGAATATCATTTTGTGGAATATTAGCCCTGCAATCCTTTTGTACTTGTATTGTGCACCTTATTTTGTGTCAGTATATCTATATTGGTTACCATGTATGTAGTGATCTTTGTTGATCTTGCCTGGAATCACTCCCTCTTTGTTCTTTCTTCAGCTTTTCCCAGTATGTGCCCCAACAGAGGGATACTTTTCATTTCATTCAGAGAAGCTTATGAAACACAAAGGCAAAAAATGACTGGTGGGTGGGGGAAGTGTCACAATCGAAAATAAAAGAAACCAAATCAAAATGAAATCTTATGGAGATCTGGAAAAGAAAATTTTAGCCTTTTTTCTTGCTGTTTTCTGAATGACAAAAGATACGGATTAGCAAAGAGAATTATTTAAGTGGAAAGCGCCATAGCAGCCAGAAAGCAAACTAAAGATAAACAAAGAGAAATGACAATTGAATGGGATGGAGGCCGGGATGGTTTGCTAGCAGGGTAGAATGAATCCAGAACAAACAAAATTGTACCGTAGTTGATTGGTGGTTGGAACTGAAGCGGCCTAATCAAAAAAGCAAACGAAACAGCTAACATTTGCATTTCAAAATAATGGTAAGTGGCAGTCATGGTGTGTATTTTCCCTAACCTATCCTGAAAGGAAGGCTGCAAATGGCATACTTGACAGTCCTACTAAATCAAAATTCTTTCAGCATTTGAGAAACTGAAGACATTCTCGCCTAAGATGTTTGTTTTTCTCTTTCTTTCTACATTGTTTTCCAGTAGTGCCACACTTGAGGGCACTTTTCTGCTCAAATGAGTTTGATAATGACAGAGAGAGAGAAAGAAGGGGGGGCTATATGGAAGGATTACACTCCTATTGATATCTCTAAAAGATGCCTGATGCCAGAAGTCCAACAGTTGAAAACATTTTCCACCAATGCAGCCCTATGATGGGAAAAAACACCAGCTCCTTAATTTTGCCTGTCAAAGTGCCATTTCTGCTACACAGAAGGTCACTTCCCCTCTCTCAGCTATAACCAAGCTTACTCCAGCCCATTTTCTTTTCATGGGAGAAAGATATGCAAATACTGGCTGGCACAATCATGTCAGCCAACAGCTTGGGTTCATTTTAAAAGGCATACCAGTCCAAAATTCACCTATCTCAGGCTGAATGTTCTATTTTGTGGGCCAAATAGAAGCTTAAGATTGATGTTTAATGAAATTTGTGGTTATGATACAAATGGGTGTAAGAGTGGAACCCTGCTCCATTTTTCCTTCAAAACACCGGGTGGGAAAGGAAACCACTCTAACCCTCAATATAGATTGACCTGCCCATATGAGAATTCTTTCCTTGTAGCATACTTGTGAATAGATGAGGAATTCTCAAATGAAATTCGAAGATAGGACCTTTGAATTTTCTTGGTCCAAATGCTGGAAGGAGGCACTGGGTAAGTTCCCTTGTTGTGACTATTATTATGACCAAACATTGAAAAGAGAAACTATTGGAATGGAAGTTGGGGTAAGCAGATGCATAGCTATCATTCTTCAAAAAGTTGATCAGTGTGGAAGTCACTCCTTATCCTCCTCGCTTTCCAAATAGTGGGTGAGAACTCAGCTTATATCAGTGCTGCCTTTTATGAAATCAGATGAAATATGCCTCATACCATCTATTTCCAGGGGGAAAAGGAATACAGCTGAGTTATTTAATCAAAGTTGTTCGTTTTGACCCACACTGACATGGTAAGTACAAATACTGCTCTGTGGTATCCACAACCAAAACATTAACCTGCCTGCACTAGCTCTGCTCAATGCTGAGAATATACTTTGTATGCAGAAAGTCTTACAATCACTTGCAGAATCCCTGGGTGGGACTGGAAACTCTAAAAATTGCTGCTGGTTGGCATAAGAGGGGAGTCAAACCCGCGGGCCGTGGGCCACATGCATCACGTACTGGCCAGCCCCACCCCCAGTTTAGCGAAGGGGGAGAAAGTCACAATATGTCACATGACAACAATGTGACATCACAAGTTTAATAACTGTGGCGTAGGCTATCCCAAGCTCTATGGACCAGTGATGTACTTGATATAAACTAGGTGAAATTTTTCTTGCTGTTAATGAGGTTTTAAATTACACACATTTTTCATTTGAGAAACTGCGTTTGTTAGCAGGAGAACGTTTTTAATAATAGCCTGCTCCTGAAACCATGTGAATGGAAGTGCCTGCTTTAAACCAATTGGCACCCAGATTCTAAGTGCATTAGGTGGTGACTGAAATATATCACACTTCCACACACAGTGCAGATAACTGAGCTATTAGTAGCATTATTGGCTTTTGCTAGTTTTAATTTATTTAAATCTAAGTGGTACTTGGACTGGACACTAATGTGACTATATTTATATTCCAATCTTAAATACATTATTGAGACTACAGAAGTTTCATTATTGGCTACTAGAAGACAAAGTTACAGTTAAAAATGGGTTCTATTTATTGGAGTACAGATAATACAAGTTTAGGATATGAATTTCAGTCCTTTACTCCACATATTCTCCAATTCATCAAGCATTGTATCCATTTTTGGCTCATTTAGTCATACAGTATTTAAAATATTCCCCTTATATACTCATTTTCAAAAATAGTTTGTAGATCTTTATGATAGCATGCTCAACATTGATACACAGATCTAATTCAATGTAAGCTTTCTCATTGCTAAAATAAAAATTCTTACATTTGTCCAATTTAAATCTTTCTATCAACTGAGCATAAACAAGTATGTCCAGTATAACTCTCTCTTTCCAATTCTCTTGTTTTTAATTTAGGTTTTCTTTCAGAAAAAAAAATCAGTAAGTCTATGTAAGTCAGCGAAGTTTGTGTAACTATCATGTATTCTCTATAAAAAGCTTCTTGATGTAACAACCATAGAGGAATTTGTTTTCTACCTGTTCCAGGCCTGCCTCCATCTGCTTCAAAAGAATATTAATGCCCATGGTTATCAATAAATTTTCACCTCTTCCTTGCCAGTTCAAGATAGTTTATTTTAAGATTATAGCAGCATGAAACTGTTTTTGCAAAACTGCCACAATTCCACCTAATAAAAACACAAATGCACTCCCATCTCTGCCATCACAATCTGATTGTGACATTGCAATGTTTTCCTTGACTACTAATCAATGCTGATATGTGAATCGCATTCACAAGAGCATAATGAAAAAGGAGTATCGAAAGGACTCAAGCAACAGGACAAACAATACTGCAAAAGCAAGCAAGGTTTTTATTTATTAGATTTATATCCCACCTCTCTTCCCCGATCAGGGGAACTGCACTACCTTTTATATGGTAGATATGGAGGCAAATTTAAAGGTAGGGCTTCACAATGCTTGTAGATATTTGCCACTGAACTCAAACTTGATACTGAAATCATGAGTTGCTGCCTACATACAATCATTGGGGCAGCACAAGTCATAGGATGGAAAATCTTTTAAAACAGGAGCTAAAATTGGTGGCCACAAAAATGGAAACGTCATGGCTTCTCTGCTTTTCTCACCTTGGAATCTCAGAGGCTTAGGCCACCTCCATATTTGTATGCTCTTGGTTATGTTTCCTTTATAGCTTTCTCTTAGAACCTTTCTATATTGCTGGCTGAATAAGGATTACTACATAAGGATATAAAAACAAAATGAAATAAAAAACCTTTTGAACTTGTTGTAATTGATTGCCCAAACCTTTAGTATTCCTAGTTCAAAGCAGGGCCTTGCAGAGATTTATACATATATCTTTGACTTCATAGAGCTGGAGCTATGACAATTTTAGCTGAGATTGGTTATCATGCTGGGGCATTATACAAGATATAGTCTGACAGCAGTCATAAAAAGGGGAATTTGTTATTGCATTCTGTGTTTTGTTTTGGCTAATGGTACATCCACCAAGAGTTGCAAAACAAAAATACCAATATTTTAATACAGTGTCAAATAAAAATGATGCTCTTTTTACAAGGAAATATGATTCAGAGCATAAGCAGTAGAATTTCAATGAAAGGGTTTATAGAGGAAACTAGCATTCTTATCTATTGCTATATGACTAAAATTCTCATTGGATTTATCTATTTGTCTCCTCAAGTTAGCCCAAACAATGCATATATCAGAAAAAAAATTTTGAATCAAGAAATCTCAAAATTGTTACTTTAAGGAATGCTTAAAAAGCTGGGACCTCTTATTCCTGTGGAATTGAAATCTCCATGATGTTCAAGACAGTGTTACTGACAAAGCTGTTTCAGCATCTCTGTGGACATGCAATCATGAATTTTGATGCTTTCTGCCACTTTCCCACAGGCAAAGTCAATGGGGAAGCCATCAGGAAACCAGAAGTCATGCCTTCTCCCACTGCTTTTTCACCCTCTTGTGGTCATTCTCATTATCTTTTTACATAAGTAAATATTGACCTATTATTGAATTTTGCCATTACTTTTCTACTTTACATATATATGCTTTTTAGATGATCACAGGGCCAATCAGCACTGGGTTAAAAAAAATATGTTCATTTATTGTTCATTCTGGATAAGGTAAAGGTTCCCCTCGGATATACATGCTAGTCATTCCCTACCCTAGGGGGCAGTGCTCTTCTCTGTTTCAAAGCCGAAGAACCACCGCTATCCAAAGATGTCTCTGTGTTCATGTGGCCGACATGACTATATGCCTAAGGCGTATGGAACGCTGTTACCTTTCCACCAAAGGTGGTCCCTATTTTTCTACTTGCATTTTTACATGCTTTCGAACTGGCAGGTTGGCAGAAGCTGGGACAAGTAACGGGAGCTCACTCCATTATGTGGCACTAGGGATTTGAACTGCCAAACTGCCGACCTTTCAGATCGACAAGCTCAGCGTCTTAGTTACTGAGCCACTATATTGTCTTTCTCTCAACACTATATTGTCTTTCTCTCAACAAATGACCTAACAGGCCATAAGACTCTAGGACTTTCTAGTTTATATGTATATGATGAGTGAAACTTTTAAAAATAAGCAGTGAAGTAATGGCAATATTACCGTTTACATAGACCATCAATGCAATTAATAATTTTAGTCTCCAGTTATCTTCTCTTTATGGAAATCAACAGTATCTTTCTTCAGAAAAATAAATGAGTAGGTACTATACTTGGGAGATGGGGGAAAATGTAGGGGGAAAAACCTCAGGAAACTGGGTGGAAACACAATATTTCCCCAAAAGATATTTTTTTGTCTTTTTGTGAAAGGCTAAAGAACCTTGCTTCAAGTTTCCATCAAACTCATAAAAATAAATGAGCAGAGGAAATAGAGAAATGGAAATTACTAATAATACTTCAGGATTAGAAAACAAAAATGATTAGAAACAGCCAAATATATATTCTCAACTTTTCTTCCTTTTCCTTGGCTTCCTCTGTCCACCTACCCCAGACCCAAATTAGAATACAAAATGTTTCATTTTGCTAGATTAAAAGACAAGGATTCCAAAACTGTTTTATTATAGGATTGATGTTTTCTTTTGTTCTTAGTATTATTATTATTTGTCTGCCTGTTTCTCTTAAAAGTACTTCTGCATTCTCTGGAGTTATCCTGTGATAACCTTTTACAACATCATTGTTTAGTACAATGTAATGTAATAACAGTAACAGGTCTTTAAATGGGTTGGAAATGGAATAGGTCTGATGAATAACAAAGGACATGGAAAGTATATTACCAGAAAATATTCTTTCTTACTAAATTGTTCACTTTCCCAAATAACATAAATATAACAATAAAGAAGCTTTAACTGTTGGCAATTAGGACCCAGTTTCAGTCCACCCTCACCAGGCTTTGTGTGATTCCTTCCATTTCTCAATCCAGCTATGATGGTTGCAAAGGAACAATTTTCCTCCCAGGGCTACAAGTTCATTGAAATAATCCAATACGCTTGACCTCTATCCAGCAAGCAAACCATGTATAATTCTGTATCACAGACAGGGCACATAGTCCTACTGGTATTTTTATTTGAAATGATATAGGGCTTCCTGTGAGCAGAGGGTTGGACTAGAAGACCTCCAAGGTCTGACCAACTCTTTTATTCTGTATTTATTAAAGTTCTGTGCTGCCCAACTCCTAACAACTTCATTGTTACTTCCCCCCATCATCCTTTATTTGGTGATAATTAGATTGATAGTTTTGCTACAGGGATATGTAGTCTTGTGATATGTTGACAAAAGGAAATATTTCTCCTATTTTTAAAAGACTTGGGGCAAATATGCTGTCTACCCCTTCTGCCATTATTCTCCTTGCCCTCTCCATGGGAAAGAGATCCTGGGAGCCATGCCCACCTGCAGCTTTGCTAGTGAATCTAGTGGGGTCCATCCGCCAGAAAAATAGATTTCTCTGACCAGTCTACCACTTGTAGTTGTCTAAAGGGTTGGAAGAGTCTCCAGAGCAGTGTTTCCCAGTCTTGGCAATTTTAAGATGTGTGGACTTCAACTCTCAGAATGACTGACTTGGGAATTCTGAGAGTTAACGTCCATATATCTTAATGTTGCCGAGCATGAAGTACAATGCTGTTGTCACATAAAATTATGTTCCTGGCACTGCCACCAGATGTGCCTCTGGGTGGCAGCACCTGTCATTGCTGCACCTGTAGCACCTGTAGGGGGAGATTCTGGGCACACTCTATATAAGGAGTTTGCATGCTCCACCTCCCTGCTCTTTCCTAGATGTAATCTCAAGAGAGACAAACCTCTTATCCTTTTACCATCAATAAAGCCTATCCTGATTTTTACCCTGATCCTTTGGTATGTAGCTTCTTCATAAGATCCCAGCCTCACACTCAACCTGACAACTGTAGAGGATATTTAGGAGCCATGGCAGTATAAGGGGGGAACTCACCTCTTAAGTTTTGTTTTTTTTTGTACTGCTGCAATCAGAGGTTTAATTCTGTGTTGGATTTTAGCTACTGGACATCATCCAGCTAAAAATAAGAGCCTTTGAATTATCACTGGTATCAATATGATGGAGTTAGTCATGTGGGCCATACCATCATAAAATCCACTTTGCCTGGGTCCTCTATCCATGATCTTTGCCATTGTTTGGAACAATGGATGGACAGCCGCAAACTAATAAATTAAAATAAGAACAAGATATGGTAGAATAAGAGACACATTACTTGTTTTATGTTTTGCCTTGGGAAATAGTAGAATATACATTAAAAGCATAAATAATCTTCTGTTGACTCCTCCAGGCAGTCTCTTTGGCTTTGTTCCCTGAATAAAGTTACTTTACATTTACATTCTCATACTAATATGTAACTCACACAAGCTTATAATATCAGCGTTTAAAATTCTTCTGCTTCTGGCTTCAAAAGCAATGGCCATTCTATCACAGTTCCTGAGTAATTCCATCACAATAATTCCCTCAGTACTTGTCATGGTGGAATTTTCCAATCCATTTGTCATAGTATCACCTTCTCTTGCTCCACTGAGGCTCCTAATTGCTTACTATATTTAAAGAGCTTCTTGAGAATTTGCCCAGAGAC
>JANHGC010000456.1:502422-515004 GCA_027560395.1 Boaedon fuliginosus | reverse complement strand
TCCCTACTTTCTTTCTTTTCTTTTTCTTCCCCTTCCGTTCCCCTGCTCCCTCCTTTCCTTTCTTCTTCCTTCCTTCTTTCCTCCCTTCCTCCCTTCCTTCCCAGAATGTACAGTAGCTATTACTGGGTGGTAGAGGAAGCAAGGGATTCTGGCAGGGGTGGACTTCAAAAATTTCAGCAAAATTTCTGCCTGGTTGCTGGGTGGGCATGGCCTAGCTGGCCTCCTGCACCACAGCAGGGGGGGCATTTTTGCCCTCCCTAGGCTCCAAGCCTCTGGGAGGGCAAAAATGGCCTCCCCTGGGCTCTGGGTGCCCTCTGGGGACCCTTCTGGAACTTCTGGAGGCCCTTCTGGAATTTCTGGGATGCCTGTTTTTTGCCCTCTGTATCTTGAGCCTCCGGGAGGGCGAAAATGGCCTTCTGGAACTTCCATTTTTTGCCCTCCCCGGGCTCTGGAGGCCCATTTTTCACCCTCCCCAAGCCTCCGCATGGGCCCTGAATTTATTTGGGATCCAAAATGGGCCATGTGGGGACTCCTGGGAGGGGTGGGGCAGTGCCAGCCAGGGGTGGGATTTACGGGTTCATCAATCTGGGCAGAATATTAGCTAGAGGATCACCCAAACCTGTGTGAACCCATAGCAGCCCACCCCTGGATTCTGGAATGGTCAGGAAGCTGTCAGGGAACACTGAAAATGAGGATCATGCATCCACAATAATGTAGCAGTGATGATGAAACAGCCACCATTTTCCTAAATTTTCTTCCCTTGGTAGTAATGGGTGCTGACATTCTATAAATTAACTAATTTGAGATAACTAGATTAAAACAGTTAATCTATCTAGATTTAATCTAAATACCTAGATTAAAACCTATAGTGCACTAAGTTACAAATACAAGAGTTCAATGGGAGCAACTTCCAACATTCTGCTGACCTGATCACAGGACTGTTTACCCAGCCTCCAGAGAGCTAGGGTGGGATTAGTCTACATAACGTATGGGTGGAAGGGTGGTGAGATGGTAGCTCAGCAGCAATGAAGCAGCCACAAATTTTCTAAATTTCAATCCCATGGGAGTCATGGGTCCTGGATTGTTGAGCACATTCTGTAAGCTCATTTGCAATACTTCTTGGTTCAAAAATTGTTGGTCTGTGATGCACTGTTTTGCTAATATAAGGTTACAGCCATAAGAAAATTGATAGTATATAGATTTTATTGAAAGAGAGAAGCTAGAGAACTCTTTCCCACTAAAATGTGTTTGTGTATTCACCGGCAGGTGACTGCCTCTGTGTTATAATCTGACTTTTTCTGCATTTGTCTCAGAGAACAGGTGATTTCCTAAACAAAGTAACGAACAACATATTCTACTTCTTCAGAAGCAAAGCTCCTTTATTTCATTAAACTAAGAAACTGTTATTTGATTTATCAACTAGTATGCATTTAGTTTTACCTTTGAATTATTCATGACAATGTTTTTTAATCTATTTACTTTATTAATTTATTCATTTGCATACCATCCAAAGGTTCTGAACAGCTATCTTGAAATAAAATAGCATCCATAAAGGAAGAACAAATAAAAAAATAAGAATCCCAAATGTAAAAACCAGATAATACAATAAACACGTGCTTGTGAATTCAGTTCTAGTATATTCTCAACCTGTGTCAGATGAAACAAACATGTCCTGTCAATTTAAAGTACTTAAAAATTCAAGAGTGTCAGAGCTGAATGATCACTGCAGAGATAGAGTTCCAAGGTATGAAAAAGTCCACTTCCAAGACTCATCAATTGATCTCATAAAAACAGGAAGTGGGAGAAGTTGTCACATCCAAGAATTACTATAATTGGCACACAAGGTGCAATTATGCAAAAGCTTCCCTATATACAGCTGCCAACTGTTTACCAAGCAAGTGTAGGAATCTTGGAGCACCTCAAAATTATGAACCAACTCTTAACAGTAGAGTACAATTCCAGTCAGAAATAGAACTTCTCTGGAACACCCAGAAACTCAAAGCCTCTCCATCTTGGAGGGACTCAGTCTGTGTCTGTTCCTCCTCATTCAGACATAGATATCTTCCAGGCAATGGGTAAGCCCTTCTACCCCATTGAATTTTTGGCTTAGGACCAACATTCATAAATAAATACCATCAGCATATTGATGATACAGAACCCTATGTTGATTTTTCAAAATTGACATCTAACATTTGACTGGAAGTTTCAAGAAGAAACATTCATTATTCTTTTATATCATATTTTTATTTCAAGGTGATATAACAATGGAAGTGTTATTCCATATCAGAACTTTGGTTAATCTGTTCTCTTTTGACACCAGAGGTACAGAAATCTAGGAGCATATGCATTTTTACTTTCTCCCTAAAAAACTACTTTAAAGAGATTAAGCAGAAAATCCTCAAGCAAGTTGCTTTATGTAAACAAACAGAAACTGCTTTACTTGATGAGCTAAGTCTTCCACCTTTCATTCTTTTTTGCAAGCATCAAAAATCTGATAACCAAAAAAAAAAAAACCATGTTCAAAGGGCAATTAAAAATAACCATTAGAGATAACTACATTTCAGCTTTTAACACAAAAAACAATTAGGGGCTTGATGAGCAGTTTTCATACTCTAAATAATCTTTTGTATTAAGTACATACATTCAAAAAACCCAAATCTCTTTATAAGTAATTCACATTTTTGTACAAGTAGTCCTCATTTGGTGATTGCCTCATACAGCAACCATTCATATTTACTACAGTAATAAAAATAGCTTGCACACAATCCTTGCCTTTAAAGTCGGTAAGGAAAGTTGAAGTATGGTAATTCCAGGTGGTTTCCCTCTCTTTGTCTTCATCCCCCTACTCCTCTTCATCTCGCTCCTGATCATAATGTTTTTTCCCTCCTTCTCCTCTCCTGTCTCCTCCTCCCCCTCCCATTGATCCTGTTGTTTTCCCTCCTCACCCTGCTGCTCTTCTTCCTTCTCTTCTCCATCTCCTCCTCTTCATTATGTTCTTTCCCCTCCTCCTTCTGCTCACTCCTCCTCCTCTTCTTCTTGGTGTTCTTCGCCCTTCTACCACTTTTCTTCCTCTTCTTATTTGCTCCTTCTTTTCCTCCTCTTCATTGTTTTCTTGCCCCTCCCCTCCCCCTATTCTTTCCTCCTGCTGCTTCTTGTCCTCATCTTAACTGTCTTCTTCACCCTCACCCTCCCACCCTTCTCCTCTTCTTGCCTCCTCCTCCTTCTCCTGCTCTTCATCATCTTTTCCCCCTCCTCCCTCTTCCTCACACGGAATGTTAGGTATGGAAGTGAATGGGCAGAGTGTGTAAAACGGGGGCAAAACTTAAAACAGCTTCTTGCTTAGCCACAGAAATGTTGGGCTCAGTGGTGGTCATAAGTGGAGGACTGCCTCTACCAGCAACTCTGTTGCAACATCTGCATGGCCACGTGATCGAAATTGATCTGACCCATATTGATGATGGGCACCAAGGAAGGTCTTAAAATGGGGGCAAAACTTAACAACTCCTCACTTAGCCACAGAAATGTTGGGCTCAGTGCTGGTCATAAGTATAGCAGCTCTGTTGTAGCTAACAATGGCACTGATTCACTTAACGACTGTGGCAAGAAAGAGCCATCAAATGGGTTCAGAAATAATCAAACAAATGTTTGGCTAAGCCACAGAAATGTTGGGCTTAATTGGGCTTGTAAGGCGAGGACTTCACTTTAATGACTGTGGCAAGGAAGGTCATAAAATGGGGGCAAAACTTAACAACTCCTCGTTAGCTATGGAAATGTTGGACTCAATGATGGTCATAAGTGGAGGATTGCCTGAACATCAGCTCTGTTGCAGGATCCACAGGGCCACATGATCAAAATTGATTCAACCCATATTTATGATGGGGCACCGTGTCCTGTGATCTGCTTTCACAACCTTCTGACCAGCAAAGTCAATGGGGAAAGCCAGGTTCATTTTATAACCATGTCCCTAACTTAACAATGGCACTGACTCACTTAATGACCATGGCGAGAAAGGGTCATCAATGGGGTTGGAAATTCACGGAACAAATGTTTGCCAGAGTCACAGAAATGTTGGGCTCAATTGGGCTTATAAACCGAGGACTTAGTAGTAACTAACTTCACAATGGCAGGGATTCGCTTTAACGACCGTGGCAAGGAAGATTGTAAAACGGGGCAAAGTTTAACAACCCCTTGCTTAGCCACAGAAATGTTCGGCTCAATGGTGGTCGTAAGTCAAGGACTGCCTGTAGAGCAGCTCTGTTGCAGGTAACACTGGCACTGACTCGCTTAATGACCATGGCAACAAAAGATTGTCAAAGGGGTTCAAAATTCAACGAATGTTTGCCAGAGCCACAGAAATGTTTGGCTTAGTTGAACTTGTAAGGCAAGGACTTTGTGGTAACTAACTTTACAATGGCAGGGATTCGCTTTAATGGCTGCGGCAAGAAAGGTTGTAAAACAGGGACAAAGCTTAACAACTCGTTGCTTAGCCAAGGAAATGTTGGGCTCAATGTTGCAGTTGGCATTTAAATGCCTTGGGGAGGAGAGGGGCCTTCTGTGGCCGATTTGCATATATTGCTTTTATTGGCTGGAGAGCTTCAGGCCTCAGTAGAGCTGACCTTGGCAGTTAAAGGTGTGTGTGGGGTCCACTTTTGGCCCCAAAATTTGGGGGAAAGAAGCCAATAACCCATTTGTGACCGTGACAGTATTTGTCACCAGAGAGTAAGGTATCCAAGTGGTAAATTTGGACCAGATTGGCGCTGACATGGTGCCTATTGAGGACATACACACAAACAAACAAACCCACCCACCCACACCTCTCTTTTATAGATATAGATTCCATTTACTGTATGCTACTTCTTTTACTATTGAGTTTGTAAACAGCCCCATCATGATTGTCTTATTAATAATTACCACTGCTAATGGCAACTGGACCGATTGCTGTTAATTTGCTCGAATGAATATTCCAAAGCTACAATTTAGTGTCTCTGAATTAACACGTCAAGACTGTACATCTGCAAATAAACATCTTAAAATGTTTGTGGATCCCTTTTCAAAACATAGTAAATTATGCTATTAACCTTATTTAATTAAACTTTACAGATCCATAAACAATTATCACCTCTGAAATACCAACCAGAAATGAGGGTCATTATTATGTAAAAATGATCTAAATAAGGGATTGTAAGAACATTAATTTTTAAATGGGGATATTGCACAGAAACAAATCACTATTGGACAAGAGGAAGTGTTACATTCTGATCAGGGTGAGTATATTACTCTTACTGACTTTTCCATGTAGTGCTTTGAATTATTTCATTATGGATTGCATTACATTATTACTATCTTGTTCTTTTTATATTAGGCTAAGCTCATTATGGGTTGCATTTTAATTGGTTCATTCTGTATTTTATTTTTTTATTCATGCTGTTAACAGTTTTAAGTGCTACTTCTTTCTAATCAAACCGAGGGGCAAAAACCTGCAACAATAACCCCACTTTGCCTGTCTTTTGCGTTACACAAAAGCCAGGAATAAAACTTCCAAATCTACATTAGTACAAAATGAGGAAGAGGCATGATTGTTTATACCAATAGACACTTCACAAAACATGGCAGCTTTCAGAGCCAACATCTGCACGAGGGACAAAGGCAGGTACAACCAACCAATCCAAGCATTACCCCTTTTAATAAGGAGGTATGCATACAATTCATGTTAAAAGGGGTAGATCTGCAATTGCCCAATCATATCAACAATTCTGATATTATTGACCTCCCCACCCCTTGACAGACTCCCCTGTTGTATTACGGCCAAATATTCCATGAGAAGGCAAAAGTCATGGGATGCCTTCCAACTTTCACAAGGAAAGAAGAGAGGCAGGTAAAGATCAGCCCGAGTGTTAAACTTTTCCCTTGTTCTGGGTATGTCTAGTCTAATGAAGAGGCGAACTAGGGATGACATGATAGCAGTCTTCGAATATTTCAGAGGCTGTCACAAAGAAAAAGGGCTCAAGTTCTTCTCCAAAGCCCCTGAGGGCAAGACAAGAAGTAGCAGAGAGAAACTTATCAAGGGGAGATCCAACTTAGAAGGAAGAACAAATCTCCTGATGCTGATGACAATTAATCAGTGGAATGGTTTACCTTCAGAGGTGGTTGGTTCTCTAGTCCTGGAGATTTTTAAGCAGATTGAAAAGCCATTTATCTGGAATGATATAGGGCAGGGCTATCAAACTCATGGCCACGGATGCGTCACACGCTGGCCACGCCCATGCCCAGTTTAGCAAAGGGGGGGAATCATGACACATCATGTGACAATGCCATGACGACACAAGTTTGATACCCCTGACATAGGGTTTCCTGCTCAAGCAGGGGAATGCACTGGACTGGACTAAAAGGGCCTTCTAGGTCCCTTCCAACTCTGTTATTCTATATTGTTTTCTGTATATATTACGACCTTGGGGGGCATCTTTTCCATTTCCTATGTGTTTACAATGCAAATGAACATCCCAGCTGGACTATTTCTATGTTGTCTGTTTTCATTGTGATATTTGCAATCCTGGGCCCATGCGATATGTGGCTCCACATTGGCCAATAGCTGAATGTCTTTTTGGGCCTACTAGCCAGGCTCTCTCGAGTATTGAAAATACCTCCGAGGTCCCTTCCAACCCTTTTACTCTCTATATTTTGTATCCCCCTCCACCCCAGGGCCATTTCTACCCTCTATCCCATGGAAAAACTCAGAAAGGAGGGAGATACATTGTATTATACCCAAAATTGAAGCAGGTTCTTAGTGGATTCAGTTACATTTTGATAAAGGCAAAAGTGATTAAATGCCAACCATTCAAGACCACGTGGTTATTTTGATTATTTCACTAACCTGGGCCTAGTTTTCAGAAAGGGACGGATGGCTTGCTGAGCATTTAAGACAGAATATTGCCTGAGCATCCATTCCAATAGTTTTAATAGCTCTTTTATAGATAAAAGGAGTAGCAATTTACATTTCTAAGCAATCAAATGACATGGGAATGAGCAGGGAAGGCATTAATAATATATCCAGGAGGGGAGGGGTCAGCACCTTCTTATACCACTGATCTTGACTGATAGGTGGGGAAAAGATGAACAAAAAATCTTTTTCAGAAGTACCGGGTTTGGCTGGGATCTTCCCATTTTCTTAGATGCACTATGCAGGTTGTAGTAAAGTGCATCCAGGCTCACTGTCACCATTGACCTAAAGTCTGTTGGATGACTGTATACCATGAACTTAAGACAGAGAGCTTTCAGTCAAGCAGGAGCCACGATATCATATCAAGGTCTCTTAATTGTTTGCATTGTTGATACATGTAATCTGTTCATTGCCCTGTTCTTCAGATACCTGGCTCTAGAGGCAGAATCAAACACTAAAGTGGTTATCATTTTTTACCTGGAAATGTGATTAATTACACATGGGCGATAAGGAAATTTTAAGGCACCGGGACTGCTTCTCAACCATCAGGTTGTAGCAGCAACGACAATAATAACAAAAGGTAAGGAAGGTGTCAGACTATTCTGGTTTAGAGTTCTCATCATGATAAAAATCTCTATATTTGTGTCATCCCTTCGTGCAACCAACAGCACTCATAGCAAGGAAAAGCTGTTAACCTTTACAGGATCCTGGATCTAATCATGGTGTGGAAGGAAAAGTGGTAGTAGAAGAACTTTAAACAGAGGTGGTCCTCATCTCAAAAATGTTCATTTAGTGACCATTCAAAATTAGAACGGCACTGAAACAAGTGACTTACATGACAATTTTTCACACAATCGATGCAGGCTCCCCATCGTCATGGGATCAAAATTTGGATGCTTAGCAACTGGTTCATATTTATGATGATGTGGGGTCATGTGATCCTCTTACGACAACCAAAGTCAATGGGGAAGACAGATTAGCAATCAGCAATAAGTAATTAGATTCATATACCGCTTATCATTGCTTTACAGCTCTCTCTAAGGGGTTTACAGAGAGTAAGCATATTGCCCCCAACAATCTGGGTCCTCATTTTACCGACCTTAGAAAGGATGGAAAGCTGAATCAACCTCAATCCTGGGGAGATTCGATCTAACAACCTGCTGAACTAGTCAGCAGAGACTGCACTGCTGCATTTAACCACTGAGCCACCCAGGCTCTATATTCACTTAACAACCATGCTACTAACTTAACAACTTTGGTGATTCACTTAATAACTGTAGCAAAAATGTTCGTAAATTCATTTAACAAATGTCACTTAACATCAGCAATGTTGAGCTCAATTGCGTTCATAAGTTGAGGACTACCTCCAACAGATCTTTTAAATATTGCAGATGGATTTGATTTCTCTTCTCCCCCCTCCCTCCCTTTCTTCCTCTCTCTCTCCCCCTCTCTCCCCCTCTCTCTTTTTCTTTTTCTTTTTCTTTTTCTTTCTTTCTTTCTTTCTTTCTTTCTTTCTTTCTTTCTTTCTTATAGTTATACCCCACCTTATTTCCCTGGTCGAGGGGAACTCGAGGCGGCTAACAATAAAAAAGAATTACAACATCACAATAAAAATCCAACCACAATCACACACATCCAAGGGGGGGCATGTTAATTCCAGCCCTTCCACCAAAGCCAGGTCTTTGTAGCTTTGCAGAAGGCCAGTAAGGTGGGGATTGTCCTGATTTCTACAGGAAGCTGGTTCCAGAGGGTTGGTGCTGCCACAGAGAAGGCTTTAGCACGAGGGCCCACCAGCTGACATTGTTTGGCTGATGGGACTTGTAGCAAGCCAAGCATGCAGTATCCGCATGGCCACATGATCGAAATTAATCTGACCCGTATTTATGATGGGTGCCGTGTCCCATGATCCGCTTTCATGACCTTCTGACCAGCAAACTCAATGGGGAAACTCAGATTAATTTAACAACCATGTCCCTAACTTAACAATGGTACCGACTTGCTTAATGACCGTGGTGAGAAAGGGTCATCAAAGGAGTTCAAATTTAACTGAACAAATGTTTGGCTGAGCCATAGAAACATTGGGCTCAATTGGGCTTGTAAGCCGAGGACTTTGTGGTAACTAATTTCACAATGGCAGGGATTTGCTTTAATGACTGTGGCAAGGAAGGTCGTAAAATGGGGCAAAACTTAACTCCTCACTTAGTCATAGAAATGTTGCGCTCAACAGTGGTCATAAGTCGAGGACTGCTTGTACAGCAGCTCTGTTGCAGATAACACCGGCACTGACTTGCTTAACGACCATGGCGAGAAAGGGTCATTAAAGGAGTTAAAAAAAATCACTGAACAAATATTTGGCTGAGCCACCAAAATGTTGGGCTTAATTGGGCTTGTAAGCTGAGGACTTTGTGGTAACTAACTTCACAACGGCAGGGATTTGCTTTAACGACCGTGGCAAGGAAACGGGCAAAACTTAACAACTTCTCGCTTTGTCACACAAATGTTGGGCCCAACAGTGGTCATAAGTCAAGGACTGCCTGTACAGCAGCTCCACACTGCCAGGGGAGGCACAACCATTGAGAGACACAACCATGCAGCAACATTACGTGGGAGAGGCATGGCGACTCGGGCACCAATTAGTTGTTGAATGAAAATAATTGTGCCACTGTTGCATAACCATGCAACATTGTTTCCAGAGCCACCACTGAATTGTGGCAAAGCAGGTGTTTCCTTCCTTCTTCATTTCTCTTTCCTTCTGTCTCCCTTCCACCCTTCCTTTCTTCCTTGGTCCCTCCCTGCCTGCTACAGTCTACAATTCCCAGAGTTCTATGCCTGATTTGCATGCCTTGCCTCTATTGGCTGGAGCGCTCAGCGTTCTTTGCCCAATTTGCATGCCTTGCCCCTATTGGCTGGAGAGCTTCATGTCTCAGTAGAAGTTGACAGTTAAATGTTGGGGGGTGCACTTTGGCACCAAATTTTGGGGAAAAGAACCCAAAAGCCCATTCATGACCCCCACGGTGTTTGTCGCCAGTGGGTAAGGTATGTATATGTCAGGTTTGGGCCAGATTGGTGCTGGCATGGAAGAGCTGATTGAGGACATACACACCCATACACCCACACACCAACACTTCTGTTTTATATATAGAGACATTACATTAGTTACATCATTAGTGAAAAAGTGGCTTACAACCATTTTTCACACGGATGAGCGTTAAAGCATCCCCATGATCACATGATAGAAATTCAGACAGCTGGCAACTGACTCATATTTATGATGGTTGCAGTGTCCTGGGATCATGTGATCACCTTATGTGAACTTCTTAACAGCTGCAGTGATTCACGGAACAACAGTGGCAAGCAAGGCAGTGAAATGGAGCAAAACTTACTTAATGCATCTCGCTTAGATATTTGGGACTTAATTGTGGTCATACATCGAGGACTACCTGTCATCTTTTCCATTAATGTACCAGTTTTCAGAACTGGTATCACTTAGGAATACAAACATACATTGCTAAAATTAGGGATAGTTTTGAGAGAGTGGAGTTATTCCACACAGGATCTTTCTGTGATTTGGCAAATTGCAGACAACAGATGTAGCTCTGCTCTTATTTGAGAGCAAATTTCTTTAAACTACTTTAACAAAGCTAGAGTCTAGGTTGGGCTTTTTCATCTTCTTACAACATTTTAAATCAAATATCCAGTGTTGTAGTAGTTCCAATTCATAAAGGAAGTATTCCCAATTATATTAGGAAAATCCTCTGATTTTTATCCAGGAAATTAACTAGGGACTAGAAACTGTTCTACACTAGCTATATTTTGCTGTCCTTTCTGGAAATGATGCAGAAGGAGACTTTCTTGTGGTACATTAATATTCTCTTCCTCGCCAACTATAGGAAGTGGAAATTAGAAGATTGATCCATTTTAGACCTCAAAGAAAATTGAACTCCGGGGAAAGATTTAATTATATATGTTTTCTTCCAATTTTTGTTTCCCCTAAGTTATATATACGAGTATGTGCTTCACCTCAAACAATGAAAAACTGTGTAATCGCAATGTTTGAAGTATAGTTTATATGTAGCTTATATATACATGTTTCAGGTCTGGGAAGAAAGATTATTTTCTGTTTTGGTGCAATTCTATTTCTAATTAGTTGTTTGCATTGATCAGGTTGAACCTTCCCCACATCTCTAGTCTGTTTAACTGGAATCATTACTATCTCCTACCACTCCAATAATAGGGGCCGGTGGGGGGGGGGATGGAAGAGACCTGCTTTGAATGATCTTGGTCAAATTCAAGAAAAAGAAAATGTAGTGAAACGTTTTGAAAATTCTAAAAAGACAAATGCATTTATGGATGTGAGAAAACTTTCTAAGATTCCTTTTTAAAAAACGATTCAATCTAAATGTAGAGATATATAAAAAAAAGAAGAAAATAGAAAAACTTCCTTATTGCAGAATTTCAAATGCAGTCAGTGAAGCCCATTTAATTTTGTTGTTATGAATTCTCTCTTTAACATATTTAAGATCCAGATTGTATTGGAAAGTTTTGCTTCTTAAAAAACCTGTCAAACTTAGTGCTGGGTAGGATTTGTCTATAAAAAGAAATCTTGTGCTTTTAGAGAAAATTGAGTCTTAAAGTTAAAAATTAATCCTTAATCAGCAGCAAGCATTATTTGGTCCAATAATGTGATTATGGTAAATCCCACTTGTGATATTAGAAATTTAGTCAATAAATCACAAAATCATTTAGTTTAGCTGAGCCTGCCTTCTCAATTATCAGACTAGAATTAGAAATGTGGTAATTAATATTATACCAGGGCAAATATTTTATATTTTGATTCCTGTTCTCAATCAGATTCTAAGGTAGGTTTGGAACTCAGTCTCCCAATTTCTAGGCAAGTGCCTCAAACACTAGACAAAACCGGAAATCACTTAATAAATTAACTACCAGTGTCATAAGCTCCAGTATACCGAGAGCCCAAATGCCTGCAATTTAAGTGTCTTTACAGTATCTCCCTTTCTCCCTTTCTGTGTGTGTTTCTCGTCAAAGCCATCTCTCTAATTTTCTCCAGATTTGGTATTAATAGCATTAAAATTCACAAGAATAATTTGATCAATTAGAACCATCTGTGGTCTGATTTATAACTGCTGTGCCATATTTCAGGCTTAACATAAATTTGCTGTGGTCAAAAGTTTTGTCATTGACATCATGACAAACTATAGAGTTAAAGCAATTAATGGCTTCAAAAAGGAAAGCAGTTCAAGACTTTATTTTCTAAGCTCACTGGAATTACTCAGTTATTAGAAAGAAGAGCATTTTTATTATCTTATTTAGTCAAAGTAAAAGCTAGCAATCAAACTGTGAACTTTATGATTATTTTATCCGACGGTGCAAGAGGCATGCCTGAGAAATACTTGCAATCCTAGTCTTAATATCACAAAACACCATGAAACACAGGAAGCAGAATGTATTGACTTTTTCTTTGGTTGGATGTTACTTTAGGGCACATTCAGGTGTGGTATTCAACCGGTTCTGACCGGTTCGCAGGAACCGGTGGGGATAATTTTAAGAGGTTCGGAGAACCGGTAAATACCACTTTTCTCATTTCCCTATTAAGCCAGTAATCTTCTCAAATGGGGAAGGGAAAC
>JANHGC010000456.1:482397-502322 GCA_027560395.1 Boaedon fuliginosus | reverse complement strand
CAAGGAAGAAAGTTCAGGTGGACATCAGGGGAAACTTCCTGACTGAAGGAGGTGCCAAACCTTGGAACAGGCTACTGCATAAAGAAGTGAATTCTACTTCTTTAAAGGTCTTCAGGGAGAGGCTGCTTGGTTATCTGTCTTGCATCCTGCACTAAACAGGGAATTGGACTAGGGTGTTTCCCTTCTACCTTTATTATTTTATGAAATTCATAATGATAAGTCGAGGGAAAAAAAATACACAGATGGTTTCCCGGAAGCAGCTAAGATCTCTCCATGCATCCTTTCTCTCTCCCTTCCCTCAACTGAGCTGTAATAAGGGGAAACATTTTTTTTTACAGCAAGATAAAACACACCAACAGCGTTTTGCAATTATAAATATAAAAACTGATTAAACAACTATCTCCAGACAACCGCTTCTCCTTCAGGACACCATGTCAGCTGGCATATATAATGATAAGTCTAGGAAGAATTCAGGGAAGGACAACAAAGATTATTAGGGGACTGGAGGCTAAACTGTACAACCAACGGTTGTAGGAACTGAGTATGTCTAGTCAAACAAAGAGAAGAATTAGGGGTGACATGATAACAGGCTTCCATTATTTAGGGACTGTCACAGAGAAGAAGGGGAGTCAACCTACTCTCCAAAACAACTAAGGGCAAGTCAAGAAGTAACAAATGGAAGCTTATCAAAGAAAGATCCAACTTAGGAGAAATGTCCCGTCAGTGAGAACAATTTATCAGTGGAACGGCTTGCCTCTTGACGTTATGGATGCTCCATCACTAGAGGCTTGACAGCCATTTGGCTGGTATAGTATCACCCTGTTTTGAGCAGGGGTTGGCATAGAAGACCTCCAACTCTGTATTCTATTATTCTGGGTCATCCAAAATTCCTTGGTTGATGGGATCTGCAGTAGGCTCCTTCTGCCAGCATGAGTGGGTGGGCCAATGGACCTGCAGATATCCTAGATCGTAAAAGACTTTAAAAACAATAGCCAACACCTTGAATTGCACTCAGAAGCAGATCAGCAGCTAGTGCAGCTCACATAACAGTGGTGTGCCATCACAGAGGCCTCCAAAATCGTCTGCACTGCTGTGTTCTGGACCAATTGTAGCTTCCAAACACTTTTCAAGGGTAGTCCCAATTTCTTAGTCGAGGTGATATATTACCATTGTTTTTAATGATTTGGACATTTACTGTAGGCTTGATTTAACATGTTAGTGCCTTCAACAATTTAATATCCTTAAAGTTGGCTTCAAGTGTGTTAAATTCTTTGAATTAGTTATTTTTCTGTAGCTACTAACCTCCCAAATATTCCTTAGCTTATCGGCTTGGCTTGGCTTTGTTTGTATGCGCTATGTTGCAGCCAACCCCCCCCCCCACAACCCCAGTTTTTACCCATTTTTAAAGATGCCTTTGGGATCTATCTCAGGCCCAGAGGCATTTTTAGACCGATGATGCAGGAGGCTGGCACTTTGCGCTGTGGGGTATTAACCTTCCATTTATCTCTGTTTTCATTTTTTTTTAAAGAAAAATAAAAATCAGATGAAGTGCTTAGGCCGTCGAGCAGCAAGGGAGGCTCCAGTGGGAGCGAGATGATGCAAGAATCTTATTTTTAATAGGTTTGCTCCCGTTGCATGAAGCTCTTTTTTACCAGATAGGTTGGATAAAAGCCTCAGAAAGAGGTCAGTCCCTGTTAGTAAGTACTTTTCCTTCAACCTCGAATGTGCCATCTAAATCTTATTTTTATTTATCCCCATGATTGCGCATGACCGGTCAGGTTGTTTAATGGATTAATACTTGAATAGTTCCCAGGCACACGCCTTCATGGGTTTTGAACGGAATGGCTGAATTTTAAAGGCCCCCTTTTGCCAGTTTATTCAGAAAGGAGGGAGGGAATTAAGTTGAGTTCCCACATAAATTATCCTTCTTTCATTGCTGCCATTTCTCACATTTCAGAACATCTCCTGGCAAATACTGTTCTATTGGAAAATGGGCTGTCTTCAGCACTATTTGTCTTGCTTGCTTTCAATTCAGAACAGGTAGTCCTTGACTTACTACGATAACTGAGCCTGGAGTTATTGTCTTTAAGTCATGCCAGCTGTTAAGTGGCATCACAGAACTGATCCAATGTTATGACCTATTTTTCTGGCAGTCGTTAAGGAATCACCCTGGTCATAAAGTGAACTGCAAATACCATGACCATTAAGCAAATCCATTGTTCACCATGGGTATTTTTTTTTTTGCCAAAAACTGCAAGTAAATGCCAGCTTCCACCAAAAAAATATTTGCAAACCATGGTCACATGCCCATAAATGCAGGACAGCTGCCAAGTGTCCCAAAATATGATCATATGACCATGGGAGGAGAGGAGTAATTGGAACTTTGAATCCAGTTTTCGGTAAGTTATATCTTTGAACTTCTGCTAAGTGATTAATTGTAAATTGAGGACTACCACTATGCCGGTGTGGGCTTGCCCCTTTGAATGTTTCTTCTCAGCTTCATCTTTCCATAGAAGGAGTTCTGTCCATTGCAGAGGTTCCATTATCTCCCAAACTGCCAAAGCTACATAAAACTATATCAGGAGTCAGTAGCATTAGCATTTTAGGCTTATGTACCACCCCATAGCACTTCTACTCTCTTGCCAGTTTGCAATATTTTGCATATTGCCCCTAACAATTGGGGTCCTCATTTTACCGACCTTGGAAGGATGGAAGGCTGAGTCAACCTTGAGCCAGTCAGGACTGAACTCCAGGCTGTGGGTGGAGCTTACCTTCAATACTGCACTTTAACCACTGTGCCACCAGGGCTCAGTAAAATCTCAAAATCTCCAATTACACCCACATATCAGCTCATTATGTTGTTGTTGTTAGTTGCAAAGTCATGTCCGACCCATTGTGACCCCATGGACAATGTTCTTCCAGGCCTTCCTGTCCTCTACCATCCGCCGGAGTCCATTTAAGCTTGCACTGATTGCTTCAGTGACTCCATCCAGCCACCTCATTCTCTGTTGTCCCCTTCTTCTTTTGCCCCCAAACTTTCCCAGCATTAGGCTCTTCTCCAGTGAGTCCTTACTTCTCATTTGATGGCCAAAGTATTTGAATTTCATCTTCAGGACCTGGCCTTCTAAAGAGCAGTCAGGGTTGATCTCCTCTAGGACTGACCAATTTGATTGCCTTGCAGTCCAAGGGACTTGCAAGAGTCTTCTCCAGCACCATAGTTCAAAAGCCTCAATTCTTTGATGCTCAGCCTTCGTTATGTCCAACTTTCACAGCCATACATTGCAACTGGGAAAACCATAGCCTTCACTATATGCACTTTTGTATTAACATAGACAATGCTATCGGAAGGAGTTTATGAGAGAGAAATATAGCTTCCCCTAGGTAGCTTCCCCAAGATGTGCAGCATGAGTTATTGTTGACCTAAATTTGATAGAACGTTTTACCCGCATTTCCAAGAATTTGTGTGTATTCACAGGCTAATATTTTGAATAATTAGATAGCAGACACATTTATGTTTCTTTCTGAAAATGTCATGTAGTCCAGTGGTGGTATTCAATTTTTTTTACTACCTGTTCTGTAGGCATGGCGTGGTGGACATGGCTATGCTATTGGCCAATCAGAGATGGTATCTGCCAGTTCTCTGAATCAATCAAAATTATCGCTACCAGCTCTCCGGAAACTGTTGGAACTGGCTGAATACCACCGCTGATGTAGTCCACAGACATAATTATTTAGTTGTTGACTAGACCTTGGACACAAAGTAAGGAACACTTTCCTTCATTGGACAAAGTAACAGTCAATCTTTAAAAAAAAATGTGGCTTTCAATTGTTTTCCACATTTGATAGAGGAGCAAAAAAAAGGAAACAGAAGTAGAGAAAGGGCCTGTTTATGATGATTTAAGCAAGAAACCCAAATGATCTTTATCCAATAATATGCTCTGCAATGAATTTTAAACGTGTGCTGAAATTTAGAATCGTACTCAGGGAGATGATAAACAACCTAGGTTGTTACCTAGGTTAAGCGTATTGATTTTGTCTGGAAATCTCGGTGCTCTTATTTTGTTTTCCCTTCTATATTTCCTTTTCCCTAATAAATTCCTTTTTAATAAATGTTCTTACTTAATAAAGGACTTTCTCATTAAACTCTTCTCTATATACAAGAATGTATGGTTAAACAGCTACCCCTTGTGTTTCACAAGTTGCAGAAGATTTATTGTAGTTAAATTATGTAAAACTACAGCTTTGGGTAGGAGTGTCCAACCCTTCATCTTTTACTTTTATAAGGGCTATGATGAAAGGAAAAGGCCTTGGTAGGAAGACTAAGAATCTTTCAGGAGGCCAGAAAGTTCAGTTTGCTGCAGGATTCTTGAAATAATGGACTTACCAATGTCATTTTTAATTGTACCCCCTCCTGGTTGGTAACAATGAAATGTAGACCAAGTCATTTGTCTATTTTAGCTATTTTCTCTTCAAGTCCATACCATAGGAGGGAAACTTCTGTAACAAAAAAAAATGCCTATGGTAAATGTTTCTCCATTCTCATTTCTGACCTAACAGCTGGCAAGTGCAGCTGGCAGAAAAAAATCAGTTCTGTCAGAGGCCTCCAAAGTTGTCACTGCAGCTAGGATTATGCTATCCACATATTTCTGTACTTTGTGAAGTTTAATTGGTTTAACATTTTTACTGGCTCCTTGATTTATCTCCTGAAGATACCTTACTAAATGGTGTTCTGACCTTCTGTAACACTGTATTGCTTTTTTTGCTGTATCTTTTATGATTGGAAATCCTCTGGAAGAGATGTTAGAATCTGTGAAAATGTTAATGGAAAATAATTTGACCTTCATGAATATAGATTTACTAGTGACTTTACTATCTTGGTAAGGACAGCTTGCCATCAATGTTCAAACTAAGAAGGGTATTATAGCTGATCACTCTCCACTCTCCACATAATGCAAATATAAAGGTATACTTATTGAAAAAAATACATTCCATTCAGAATCTTTGTGGAAGGGAATCTAGACTTTTCTCTTGTGAATCTTACTTTGGAGAAATATTAGACACAAAATATTCCAGAGAACATTCCAATTTTCCCTCAGAAAATCTCATCCCTGGGAATTTATAGGAGCTGGGATTATTTTATGAACTCTACACTGTCTTAACTATTGTGTTGGATATTATGCTGCTGATATAACAAGTTGTCTTCTTTACCTCTTCCCAAGTGAACTCTGAGACCAGTAAACTTCTTTTAAGGGAGTAAGATTTAGAAAAGAAAAATAGACTAGAGAAAGCCACCAGAAATCCCTACAAAAAATTAAAAATGGTTTCCTGATGAAGTGATAAAGGATTTAGCTATATCCTTTTATTTAATTAATTATTTAATTAATTTTAATTTTTTTAATTTTTGATTTATTTTTTTTAATTGAATCAGCGTAAGCCAAATTGTTATATGGAATTATTCCGTGTGATATATATTTGGAAATTCATACACACACAGATTCCTAAACCATACAAAGCATATTTGCATATCTCCTAGACTTTGTATAGGATTCCAAAATAAGTATGTTATTGTATACCTAGAGGAGAATCATGGGACAACTAATAGATAACTCATGGTTGACTATTCTGACAACAATATAAAGCAGAAGCATTTTATGTTACTGTATTCGGACTCCAGATGTCTTAAAAGCTTAATCATGTTTGCAGTTTAGCATATCTACTACTGTACTTATCAGAAGTAAAGGCTAGTCATTTTTTAAAAAAACAAAAAGACAAAATCTGGATGGCCATCCAAAAGATCATTCAGGTACTTGTTTTGTTCATTTTATGCATTGAGGGACAAAAAAGGCTGAGATATGAGATAAATGTGAGTTGCTTCCATTTTTTCATTTGGATATTTATCCATAACTAGCAATAATCAAGAGGGAAAACCATTAGTAATCCTTCCTTCCTTGCCAGCTATGAGCTGCTATAGAGCTATGTCACATTTTGCCTTAAGATTTCTAAGCAATTATCAAGTTGTATTTTTAAGCAGATTAAAAATGTTTGTCGAATTCCTCTTAATGAAATGTGAGATGCTTTCATTGGCTGCCATTGTGGGAGAACTTAAAAAGTGGGAGGAGCTATATTTTCTGCTGCCAATAACTGGCAGCGTCTCTTACTTCTTGGTCTTGGTGATATCCCAAGAGTAGATAACCTGCCATTAGTAAACAAAATAAAAAGGGTTACCTCTTTACCTCTTTAGCATTATGACTGAACTGCAAAATCTTATTTGGTAAAAGCACCATGACTGTTTGTGAGTGTTCATGATTGTTAGGATTACGTCCACAAGTGGGAATCACAGTAATTGTAATCTGATGACACCATTTCATTTTGCCCTAAAATGAAACTTCAAAGTAGAACTTTCAGGTTTAGAATGTTCCAGGGTTTTGAAGGAGGAAAAAGCATTTCAATAAAGGTACAAACTTTTTCAGAGGTGCTTTCAGTCATTTAAAGACATCTGCTTAGGCAAGAAGATTTTTGCATCCTTATCACTGCATATCCTCCAGAAGCTACCACCCAAAACCTCCAGAAGGCATGAGATAACATGGAAAACTTTATGACAACTAGTGTGGTCTATTTTACCAGTAGACCAGACTTTTTTATATAACTGATATAACCCACATCTGTCACATCTTTTCATAATTCTTTAAACAGCTACTTGGCTTCTAAGGAAAAGCTAGCAAGATTAAAAACATATAGGCACAAAAGATGAGCTTTTAATTGTGAACAGAATCAAGAGACCAGATTTAGGCTACATACTGATAGCTGTATTTTTTAAAGAAAAAAAAATCTTCACATAATAAATACATCTTATACACGCTGACTTCAAATTTACCTCAGAAATCTATGTACAATATAAATAATTATAAATGGGAACAATTTTCAAGATATTAGCAACAAAGCTAAATTGATTTTCCTACATTACATTCCAAAGGAAAACTTCAAATTACAAATGTAACTTGACAAGGGCATTAGAATCCACACACTGCATGTTGGTTGTGATGCTGTCAATTTCCTCATTTGGTCACACAGCCATATCACCGCTTTTAGCTTCTGGCATACATGGGGTTCCAAACTCACAAGTTACACAGATATCCTGAAGGGTTGGCATTAGTTTTCCCATCTATTTCAATGCAGAAGGTGTATGTGCTCCTTCATATCTGCTCAAAACACTCCTTTCTAGTGAAATGAAAGGCATGCAAGAGCACTGGAGCACAAAAAAACCCCAGATATTATTACTAAGACTTCTCTTTAATTTATTTCCAAATAAATAACCCCATATACTGACTCTAAACATGCTTATCTGGAAATAATTCCCTTTAGAATTCATGGGTCCTGTGAGATCAATTAATTTAGAAAGAGACTGTCTGCATTTCAGTAAAAAAAGCAAGCATAAATGATACCATAGGAAAAGAGAGTGCTCTTAAGTACAGAAATATAATTTAGGCCTTTAAAAATATTTAATAGCCTTTAGGGGAAAATAAGAAAGTGTCAATATTTAACATAAAAGAACTGTGCATATTTTCTTTTTTTTAATAACATAAAACACTGTTCACTTATCATCAGCTTACATATTTGGGTTTGAGAACATTTTTTCTTTTGAAAACTAATCTACATGCATTAAAATAAATAATAGTTCCTTTTTTTAAATAGATTAAATGAGTACAATAATAAATGAACACATTTTCCTTTACTGTTTGAAAAAAGAAGTTACTGAATAGAGCTGAAAACTTTGATTAACCAAATCCTGTGCAAAGTGAAGGCTATTGATTTCAACAGCTGAAGTCTACCTAATTTGGATAGGAGCAGAATCTTTGGTTTTGTAGTGGATGCAACGTGGAGTTTTCCTGCCTTCTGCTTCTCTGCAGCCCCTCAACACAGAGACACCTCCAAGCCCATTTCAAAAATTTAGAGGATCTTATAAAATAGAACGGAAATAAAAAGCAAACTTCAGAAGGAAGAATGATCCTTATATACCACCAACTTTAGATCTTCATTGCTTTTTTATAAGCCAACTTTCCCCAACATAGCTTCCCCCACATAGGCTGGACTACAATTCCCAAAACTCAGTCAAGGCCAGAATTTAGGAGATTATAATGGGAGCACAAGTCTAGGGAAACAGGTTGGAGAAAGCCAGTCTATGGATCCAATGTTGCTCCTTCCAGTCACAAAGTACCAGAAGTGTAAAAATGCATCATCTTTCTACAATGAGTATATTTCCTCCACAAAGTCCAACTTGGTACACAAAACTTCTAAGTTTATGAAATGCAGAAGTTGCCATTTATTTTATTTGAGGAAAGCATTGCAATACTACATAGGGAAATGGACTGAAATATGGGAAGAACTGCATTCAAATGCAATTTGCAGTTCAAAATCCACAGGAATGCTAAATTTTCAGTGCCCTGTTTCAAATTCAAGTTTGAGAGATAGAGGTCAGTGGGAGGGTCAAAGGGGCCATATATCAATCAATCAAATACAGCAAGGATCCAAGATTCAAATATTTATTTTGATTTGCCCTAACACCCCAGATGAAGAAAGTATCATGTTCATAGTTATCCTGTAAAATATACGCGCTCCAAAATGGTATCCAATGTTAAAACCAATCAGGAGGGATGAAAACTTAGTGCCTACCTTTTGACGGTACACCAAAAGCCATACCAGGAGTTTAAAAAATATATGAAGGAAAAACAAAGAGAACAGGGCGGGCCAACCAAGCATTTCTATCCAAATTCAGTTGATTCAAGATACCTGCATTTTGCAAAAAGATTCAGCAGCTGTATATAGTCTGCATTTACTGTAGAATGTAACACAAAAATATACAGTATGTCAGATTAATGCTTGGGAAAGATATTATCTGAACACATCATTGTGAAGAGATCTAGCTGAGTTTTAAGCATGGAAGCTTTCCTGAATAACATGAAAAGCATTTTAGGCCTGATGAAGATCTGATACATATGCTACTGAACCTTGAAAACTTTGTTGGGATTCTTACTCTCTGCTTTCATTTTTAGAAATTCTTATATTGAAATCCAAAATATTTCTACTTGGAAGTACTAGACTGAGTGTACTCTACTATGCAGCTGTACATGCAGAATTGTTACATATTAGCAACACGCTACACAGAACAGATTCCTATAAGCATAATAACTTACCTAGTAGTTATTTACGCAAGCTGAATAAGAAGGTTGTAACTTGTAGTTCTGATATATGGAATACAATTTGTTTCATAATGTGGAATGTGACAATCTGGATATAATCTGTAAATTTCTTCTATTTAAGAAATTAGTGATGGGCCTTGTTTTGTGTCCAATACAATACTCATCTGGGATTTTTAATTTCAGAATGTAAACTCATTTTTTAATCTTTATAATCATTTTAAGCCTTCCCTTTAGAATGTAACTGGAAATTATTCTTATTAATTTATATATTAGCTTTTATGCTTAACATTTTCATTATCAGTGCATTAATATTGTGGATCTATGCTACACCAACATTTGATCTAGAATGCCTTTATTTTCTCCATAGCTTTATCTTAAATTGTATGCCACATATTAAATCTATAGGCTGTTCTGCAGAATGTTGTAAAAGTAAAGTAAAATATTTATGATAGTGTCATTTTTAATCTGAGTGAAATCCCAGTCTATATTAAACAAAAAATAGATTGAATAAACCAAGAGCTATTGTTGACTTGCTGATTCACAATTATTTGTTTATTCATTTGGTAACTGTTTCTCATCTTTGCTATATATTCCTGCATTGACTGGAGCGACAGACTTAACAGCCTTCATGGCCCCTATAATTTTTCAAAAAATCAGTAAAAATGCAGAAAAAGTAGCTAAGGCTATTATTCTATTCTTGGATGATGCTCCTTCTCTGAATAAGGACTTTATTGATCATTAGTTATCAGCTGTTGTGCTTGGAATCCAAGAGCTATGGTGTGGATCCTGAAAACAAAACATTTTACAACATTCCCAGCAGTCTGTGATTAAACCTAAAAGACATTTGAGGAAGTTTATACTAAATTGAGCACTTGTCTACATATTGCATTAATCTTCTCTATAAAACTTCATCGTTATTATTATGGGCAGACAGGTGGGAAATGAAACACACATATTTATGTATGTAAATAAAAATGAAATACTGCACAATTGTACTTTGCTAAATTACATCTTAGATTTTTGTTTTAAATGGTGGTTGGGAGTATCCAGTACTTTTTCAAAGACACCTCTAGTGTCTTGAAATGAACCTTTAGGGATTTGTGCATGCACATTTCTAAATTAAGTTCAGAACGAAAGCTTTTAAATAATCTATCTGAAATAAATAGGCTTAATGTTGGCTGGCCACTAGCCACTATTTGCTATACTAACCCCATGTGTTTACTTGTACTTAACCATGGAACAAACATTCCCTGGCAACAAGTTTTCTCTGCTCTCTTCACATGATGTTATCTTAATCCTTTCCTCAGCCCTTGTGTGAGATCTTTTTTCCTGCTAATGATGTACAGTAACTTCTGCAATACACTTATCTCATTGTTATATCACAATAATAGCATTGGAAACAGGCTTTATATAACTCCAGTGATGCCATGAAAATTCTGTAAGTCAGCAGAGGGTTAATGGCCTTATTCTCAGCTATGCTAGTATTAAAGAAACATTTCCCTTTTTATTTTGACACTATCCAAAAATAGCCTCAATTCACTAGGTTTTATCTTTGAACCTGAATATAATTACTGTGCCTGGAAACAAAAGGAAGAGAGACAGTATAGAGATTGACAATGAGTGTCATGTCAGTATGTTTTTCTGTCAACTCAAAGATGGTCTTTGCTTGGTGGGAGAAAACCACAAGCAGTACCATTGGTCTTAGATCCAACTTTCTGTCCAAAAACTATTAAAACTGTAAATATTTATAGTTTTCTTTATGCTTCTAGCTACTTAATTTTATGCTACTTTGTGCTGAATCCACATGTTTATCAATGCCTTACATAGATCTTATTCAACTGTGTAATTAAAGTAATAATTCCATCTAAACACTTTTTATAGTGTCTTTTTGATTTTGGTAAGACCAACTTCCAAATTTGTGATTTCAAATGAAAGCTATGCCAGCCATTTTCTAACAGTTTCACTGATTACAACTCATCTTGCTTTTAAACATCTGTTTCTGCAGATGTAAGGTGTTTCTCTGCCAACACTGAAATTTAGGAGAAACAGATTGGAATTCACTTTTTCACTTCCACATACAAACTTCAAGTTTGAGAACTTAGATGAAGATTAAATGCAACAATATTAATAAATAATCTTTCCCAAAAGCATAGGAATCTGTTCCTAACCATAATATTTAAAATGTTGAGAACTCAATGGTACTGAATTCAGCAGCACCTAGAGGTCCATGAGCTTATATACTCCATCACTATGGAAAATTGCATTAAGTCTTGCTTAGGCATTACATCCAATTTAACAGATCAATGTCCTTTGCATAATGGAGCAGAATGCTGCAATTTAAAATATTAAGAGAATGTGACAGCACTGAAACAAAAGATTATGGTATGAGAAATACCTGAGTCCCCTATGTAATTAAGGAGCCATAACACATTTATTCAATTACAATATATTTTCTGGTTGATTTCAATAAATTTATGTCTACTGATTCCATGGTTATGTCACAAAAGTAAAATTACCTGTAACTATAATCCTGGATTTCAGTTCCAATAAACTCCAGCCTGCAGAAGGACATTTAATCCAACATCTGGTTCCCCATAACTATACCATTTATACTGTTACATCTTGTGAAATATGTAGCCAAATATAATTGAACAGATTCTCATGGTGTCTACCCATATTGAACCCCAATCCTATTTCATATTACTTTGGAACAAGCACTACTGAATGAATGAACAAACAAACTTGCTCTTTAGAAACACATTGGGCATCCAACTTGTAATTCTTGGTCTCCTAACAAGCAAATACAATAGGGAAGTCAGCTTCACTTAACAACTGTGTCACTAACAACTGCAGTGATTCAGCTAACAACTGTGGCAAAAGAGTCATAAAACAGGGCAAAATTTACTTAACAATTGTCTCACTTAGCAACATCAATTTTGGGCTTAATTGTGGTTGTAAGTCAACCTTTTCAGCTTTTTCTCAGAAGAGAAGAGAAGAGAAGAGAAGAGAAGAGAAGAGAAGAGAAGAGAAGAGAAGAGAAGAGAAGAGAAGAGAAGAGAAGAAGATGGGAGAGACATTGGAGGTCTTCTAGTCCAGCCACTGAACAAGCAGAAGATCCTATACTATTTCAGATAAGTGGCTGTCCGGTTTCTTCTTAAAAACTTCCAGTGATAAAGTGCCCACGATTTCTGCAGGCAAGCTGTTCCACTGGTTAATTGGCCTCACTATTAGGAAATTTCACCTTAACTCCAGGTTGCTTCTCTCTTTGATTAGTTTCCAACCATTGTTTCTTGTCCTGCCTTCTGGTGCTTTGGAGAATATTTTGACGCCTTCTTCTTTGTGGCAGCTCCTCAAATGCTGGAATATTGCTATCATGTCAACCCTAATTCTTCTTTACCAGCCAGACCCAAAACCTGCAGATTCTTCATATGGTTTAGTCTCCAGGCTTTTGATCATCCTAGTTGTTTTTCTTTGAACTTTTTCCAAAGTCTCAACATCATTTTTGTAGTATGGTAACCAAAACTGGTTGCAATATTCCAAGTGTGATCTGGATTCTATATCTCTGTTTATACAAGCCAGGATTATATTAGTTTACTGGGCAGAGGCTGCACATTGCTGGTTCATATTCAAAGGATCATCTGCTAGGACTCCAAGGTCCCTCTCATACTTACTGTTTTTGAGTCAGGTCTTGCCTAATCTGTACTTATACATTTGATTTTTCCTGCCTAAATGTAAAGCTTTGCTTTTCCTCCACATTAACATTCATTTTGTTGGATAGGGTCCATTATTTAAATTTGTCAAGATCTTTTTGGATCCTGAGTTTGGCAGCTTCTCGCTGAGTATCTTTTTTGAACGCTTGATGAGACGATACTGGTTTTGCAAAAAAATATTTGGAGAAGATAGACAGCCTGACTCGGTTCCAGACCAAAAAGATACTGTCACGGCTGGAGGATTACAGATGAGATTTCATCTGTTGTTCCAAAGTTTAAGTCTGTGTATTCCAACATTATCAGCACTTCGATTAAAAAGGAAAGTGACGAAGACTCGGAGAGACTGGATGGATTTATTACAATTAACTGCTAATTATTTCTATTTGGACTTTGATCGGAAGATGGGCTTATTCTGGAGACTGAATTTATTATATTTAATGAAGGAACAAGCGTGGATTATTTGACCCAAGAAAAAAATTATTTATAACTTTCGAGATGACTGTAATTTGTAAATAGATTTAGTGTATTAAATTTTTTTGGGAGGGCTTGTTTTGTAAGGGGTGGGAACTAATGTTTCCAATAATCTATTAATCAGTATTCAGTTAGAGGGGATATTATGCGTGTGTGTGTTTTCTCTTGATGTAGTTTTTTTCTTTTTAATTGTTTTGAGTTTTTGTCCTTTTTCTTTTTGGTTCCTTTTTTAAAAAATTATTTGGAGTATTTTGTATTTCAATCTTGTTTTGAGTAAAATAAAAATATATATTTAAAGAAAAGTTATTTCCTTTTATTGGGAGGTATGGGATTTACGCAAACTTTCATGGCCTACTTAAAACCTCTCCCCTCAGAATGATGAAAATGCTCGTTAGGCTTAAGTCGTCCCTGGTGAGACAGTCCAGATTGAGATTTTGCCATGTAGTGACCCCGCCGTAACATCCAGTCAGAGGTGTGACCTTGTTCCATTTTCCTGGGGACGGGGAGGGTGTTGAAAAATGCCACCTCTTCAGAAACATCTGTGGAAGGGAGGATAAAACACCCAAGATGGTGGCTGCAACTGAGAGACAGAAGCCCTGCCTGCTTTTGAAGTTCTTTGAAGCATAATCCCCAAAACAGGCAGAGCCTTCACTCTTATGGCCATAACTATAACCAGACCTTTTTCTGATATCCTCTGAAGATGCCCCACAGCTCTTCCGATCAATTAGCACCAGTGAAGTGAAACAAGCATTACAAAAAGGTGGAAGGTGATAAATGAAAACAGGATGAGTTTATGTCCTGTGAAAAGGAGAAAGAAGCGGGTATAGGTTCTTCCATTTGGGCTTCAACAGAAACTTTTTTCACTTGCTGTCTCCCAGATGTAGAAGCATAGAAAAAGCACCTAAAATGTGCATTTTCTACACTAATGCAGAGCACACAGAAGGGGAGATTAAAATGTGAATAACTGGACCCCAAACTAAATTAAGATAATGATGCATAACATGTATTTTGGTCATAACATTTATTGCTATTATTTTTAACTGGACCCAAAAA
This sequence comes from Boaedon fuliginosus, assembly GCA_027560395.1. Classification (NCBI taxonomy): domain Eukaryota; kingdom Metazoa; phylum Chordata; class Lepidosauria; order Squamata; family Lamprophiidae; genus Boaedon; species Boaedon fuliginosus. Next base: position 487,891 of record JANHGC010000456.1, on the reverse strand, counting down.
AGGTTGCAATTCAATTCAATAAAATGCATTATATTAAAGAAAGGGCACTGGAAAAATACACGTAGCCTGTCAGGAGAAATATTAGAAGAAATGATCGTGGAAATGCATATAAATCTTCTATAATTCAGCAGCAAAAAAAGATCAGTTTCACTCAAGGACTACAATTCACCGCTTGGGGACTTGCTCGTCGGTCTTTAATGATGATTTATTGTAGCATTAATACTGGAAATGTACAGACCAAAAGAACATCGGTGACATTTTTCATTATTTCAAAAGGCAGTCATTTCACCTGCTCTTATTTGTTCATTTACGGTAGTTAGCTCAGCCCACTCTACGGATAGCCTGCGCAATGTAAGTAAGTCACCAAAGTCAACCCCAATTTGCTAAGAAATGCACAGACAATAAAAGGAGGAGGAACTATAGCCTTGAGAATTGCATCTCAATTTAAATCATTTTCTTACAGAGATCTGCAAATGGGCTTTCAAAGCAATTCTTTCCCTACTATTTTCAAACAGTTTCCTCTGTTTGACATTTGGTGAGAACTTAGCAAGGATTCCAAGAAAATGTTTAATCTTCTGTGATCTTTACTTTAGCCCAATGGTTCTCAAAGTGGGCGGTACCTCCCCCTAGTGGCCGTTGGAGCAGTCTAAGGGGGTGTTGGAAGCTCCACGTGGAATTAGGGGATCTGAGACCTCCTCTCAAAAGTATTGGGACTCCCCACGCATTTTATTTTTTGAAACCCTATGCAGCCAAAGAACCTTCTTGTTGAAATAAGAACAGAGCTTTTGATCTATGCAAGCGCCTACAGATCAATACTTGAGATCAATACTTGAGCTGGGAGAAGATGCAATTAAGAGGCCTAGTTCATAAGTCCTGGTTTAATGTTATACGAATATCCTTCAGCTGTGCACGTTTCTTTCATTTTACTTCCTTCTGCACACAACGACAGATAAATTGGAAATGTTCACTTCAATTTTCAACCAACCTCCATGTGTTGTTCGAGTTCCCCTTCGGGGTGAAGAGAGGCGGGGTACAAATCTAATAAAATTTAAATTTAAATTCCATCTGACTCTGGACAAACTTTGGTTCAATCCATTTTTTATAATGTCACAGACCAGAGTTGGTTAATATTGTGTGTGTGTTGTCCAGATTAACCAACATCAAAAAGCCACACTGGATTCTGAACGGCAATTCACTCCAAAGTAATCCAATTATCAGTGCAAATAAAAGAATTGACCCTCGGTTGAAAGAGGAAAAGGAAGCATCCAAAGAGCGTCTCTAGGGAGGGGGGGTCAGAAAAGTCAAGATGGCAGCCATGAGACACAATTGGAACTCCATGTATACGGCTCTGCTAATAACAAACTAATGGGGAAGTTCCCATTATCCAACTAGACTCTACTTTGCTGTTTCTAAAACTGAGTGTAGGCACTAAGAAGCAAATTCGGAGTCTGAGCTATGGCGAATACGGCTTCATATACAAACCTGCTGTGAAATTCAACTGCTTCTTCATCGGCTTTCAATCAGGGTTTTAAAAAGGGATTTCCAAAAATAAAAGGGAACACGAGGAAGGAGAGAAGAAGCAATAAAAAAAAAAGGCCACGGGATTTAAAATAAAAATATAACAAGAAAAGTTACGAAGAGGCTACGCTCCCGGGGACTGTACGATCAAGTGCACCTCACTGCTTAAATCCAAATGATTAGAAGCAATTAATATGCAAAGCCTGCACAAGTTTAAAATAGCAATTAGCCAAGTATAACACTTCTGCTCTGCAGAAAGATGGCAATTCCCTCTCCTGCTCGTTTCCCAGCGTTATTTACTCCTTTTATTTTTAGCAGCGCACGCAGTCAAACCCATTTCTGCTACCTGCTTTCATATGACTCAGTCAAACTCGGAATGCGGAAGAACCCAGATTTTGATTACAGAAAAATAAAGAGGCAACTTCAGGGGATGGTGATTTAACTTACTTATGCATGTATCCATCTGCAGTGCCGGTGAGGTTCATCTGCATGACCGTCTGAAACTCCGTTTCATTGCAGCAATATTTAAAGACGGTGTTGTTGTGGTGGCAGCAAAAGATGTATGATTTGTTGTCCGACAGCCGGGGACAATGGAATCCAAAGTGGGAACGGCCTTTGTAATCGGTATAGGGCTCACAGACTCGGAAATGCGCCGAGGAAGCTGTAAGGCAAGGTGTAAATCTCTCTGTAACTCACTGGCAACAGGAAAGGATAATTAGCTTTTAGGCAGCACTGCAAAGCAGGTAGACATTTAGCATGTATCTTATGACCTTGCGGGAGCGAGGGGAAGCCATGCCACCTAGGGAACTACAGGTGGTTCTCGACTTACAACAGTTCGTTCAGTGACCGTTCGAAGTTACAACCGCACTGGAAAAAAAAAAGCGAATGGTGGCAATTTTTCACCCTTAGGGCCGCTGTAGCATCCGCACGGTCGCGTGATTTACATTAGAAATGCTCGTCTCGCATTTATGACGTCATCCCCTTTTGCGGACCTGCCGACAGTCGAAGTCAACGGGGGAAGGCAGACTCGCTCAACCACCGTGTTGCCGATTCAAGAACTGCAAGGATTCGCTTAACAAACGGGGGCAAAACTCACTGGACAACCGTCTCACTGGGCAACGTGTATTTTGGGCTCAATGGCGGGCGCGAGTTGAAGTTTACCTGCATTTAGACAAGGGGTTCCCAGTGGCTTTAATGGTCAGAGAAAGGAAGTTTAGGAAACTTGCAGGATGGACGTCAGCCCTCCCAGATACACCCGACAGGAAAACACAATGAGATGAGTTAATTCTACTTTGTTGAATTGAACTGAATTTTATTTGGCCAAGTGTGACTTGACACCCAAGGAACCTGTCTCCGGTACAGAAGCGCTCAGTGTACATGCAAATAAACAGAATAATATTAATTATTAATGTAAGATTACATTAACTGAATCCGGCAAATCCGCCAAGTATAAACTTCCCGTCACCTATTTGATCCATTATGGTGTCTGCTTCCTAAGTTTCTTTCTCTGACTGTTAAAAGTGATAGAGATCCTACTGCTCTTGTCTAATGATTTCCCAGGCAGCATCTTTTTGCTCATTCTCCAAGATCTATTCCCTTCATCATATGCACACACCCCTCCGTAATCTTGGGTTTTTTTTTTAATGCCACAGCTTGAATTTGGGGGCAAAACAAAACAGAACAAAATTTCCCCAAACAGTTGCAATAAGATCATAGCTTAGATTAGTTTTGATCAAAAAGTTCCCATGTTCTTTCTTCTCATCGGAGTGGATATTGACCGAATACCATTTTAAACACTTGACAGTATAATTTTTCAACCTTGGCAACTTTAAGATGCGTGGACTTCAGCTCCCAGAATTCCCATTCAGTATAATTGGGTTCTATACCACCCACCCATGCTGACTGCTCACTGGGAAATAGGCTGGCTGGGGGAATTCTGGAGGCTGAAAAACCCACACGTCTAAAAGTGGGCGCAAGGTGGAAAAACACTGGTGGAATCCTGTATCCCCAATTAGCTGGAAGCATCTTCATTTCATGGCTCTGCAGGCCTGATGTTTTTCTTCCAACCCAAAACATGGTTTCATTCCCCCCCCCCCAAAAGATCCAGCCTTACATGTGAAATGAGATTCTCCATTTCACGGACTGATTAGGCTCTAATGGTTAAGTCCCATTGATTTTTCCAGCAAACAAAGCCCTTTAATTTCCCTGTTGAAATCAATGCAGCCCAGGAGTTGCCTGAGACCGAGCCCCCTGCTGACTGTCTGCGGCTAATGATGCATCAGATACACACAAAGGTGTGTCCGTGACATTCACGAGAACAAAAAGATTAAAAAAACATCTATTGCAACCTGCCCTCGATCGATAAGCCTTGTTGAGAGTCCTTTAGGAGCCTGCGGTTGCTGTGCTTCACATCAGGGACAATTCAATCAAAATCCAACTCTGGAGGGGTAAAATTGGCGGCTTCTTTTAGCTAGGGTGGGAGGCACAGCTAGACAATTAGTACATTGTGCCCTTTTCAGAAACGGGAGAATCAGTCATTATATCCTGATCTGTCCCAACCACAGTGTCCTTAAGAAGGAGAGGCAAGCTCATGGCCATAGCCATGTAATCAAAATGGCACCTGGTTTTTTTTTTACATGTGGTAGACCGGGGGTGTCAAACTGAATCCCGTCATGGGCTGTGTCAGAATTTTGTTTATTATTATTTGTTTATTTGGATTTATACCCCACCTCATTTCCCCGGTCAAGGGGAAATGCGGTTGGGGTGGATGTGGCCTGGTTGTCGTGGCTGAATGGATGGGTGTAGCCAGGCCCGGGGCAGCAGTGGTCAGTTTCTCACTGTCTCTGGGATGACCCATGGCCCAACTCTGCGGCCTACCACAGACAGGATCTAGCCCGCGGACTGTGTGTTTGACACCCTTGTGGTAGACATTTGCTGCCACCATCTTGAATTTTCTGGCCCCACCCACCGGTCCCATAGTCCTAGTTATAATCAAAAAGTCCACGTCAACCTGAAAATGCCATTGTCCTTCCACCTTATCTGAGGGACAAGGCTCAAGGCAAGAATGTTTTCTGTACTTACATGTCCACCTACTCACAGAAGCAGAGTCTCTCTTAAGAGACAGTCATCTGCTCCAGGACTTCGATCAATCGCTTCTTAAAACTTTTAACTGTTTCCCCCTGCTTTTTAAAGATCTTCCTATTGAAGGTAAGGTCTTGAGATATCTGCCTATAGGTTATCTTTACTGGTGTTGTGCTATTAAACCAACGAGCAGCAGGAAATAATATGCACATATCTTAAATAAATAAACCATTTCTAGGATGGCTCGCTTGCCTTTCCCGAGACGTATCAGCTCTATTGTTGATTAAAAACAAACAGCAACAAAACAACCAGATGGTGAAAAGGAGCTTTTTGGAAGAAAAGCAAATGTCACTTTCTTCTAGGGCCTCTCATTAACTCTGCGCTGATCAGTGAAAAGCGCATACAAAAAAAGATGCTATTTTAGTTTTACTTAGCAACTACCTAGAGGCTTCAGCACAACAAAATATTTCAGGGCTTTGAAATCAAAATAAAAGCCCCTGACAAATTAAAAAGTCAGACTTACCTGCTGACAAGAGCGAACAGAATACAATAATCAGTGTGTGTAAGGATTGCCGACCACAACTTGTCATTGTTTTCTTTTCATTGAGCTGTTTGAGAATTACCTAAGGAACCAGACAAAATTGTACAGTTAGAAGAGGGATATATATATTTATTTATTTATTTATTTATTTCACTTTTATACTGCCCAACTCCCGAAGGACTCTGGGCAGCTTACAACACGGATAGCAATAGCACTCAGATTTTATATACTGCTTATCAGAGCTTTACAACCCTCCCCAAGCAATTACAGAGTCAGTTTATTGCCCCCAACAACCTGGGTCCTCATTTCACCGACCTTAGAAAGGATGGAAGGCTGAGTCAACCCTGAGCCTGG
>JANHGC010000456.1:459028-479876 GCA_027560395.1 Boaedon fuliginosus | reverse complement strand
CTGAGGAACTCTGGGAATTGAAGTCCACAAGTCTTAAAGTTGCCAAGGTTGGAGAACCCTGCTTTAAAGTACTTATGTTCTCCAATTGTCATCCAGTTGTGGAACCCATACATACCATGGTTGAAAATTGTTTAAACCAGCCTCTCCCCAGTTTGATGGTTATAGAACTTCCAACAAGACTTTTCAGATTCTGTTATATGCGTTCCATTATCCTAGATGTTTATTTTTATAAAAGGAGTACATTTTTGTCTCTTGCCTCACTAATTAAATACTGTAGTCTTAATGATGAATTCTGGATTAAATGAAGTCACAGGACCCAGTTGCAATTAAATGAGCCAGATGCATTCCCACTTCTCATGCTTAGAAGTGTTGAGTAAGTTACACAATACACTGTTATCTGTTCAATTTGTTGACCCTATTTCTCTAAGAAAAATGGAAGTAAATAAGAGATGGATGCTTAACATTCTAAACTGTCTGCTGAATCTAGAAATATAACCATACACTGTGTCAACCCAAGATATGTGCATTTATTTAGATTATAGAGCTAAATAAAGTGTTTCCTTAAAAAAGTAATTAAAATTATTTGTAGCCTTTTTCTACCCTCTTCAGTACAGCTGTGCTGGAGGGAAAAAAGGCTTGTGGATTATAATGTTAGAGCACGATGGGTGCACGTATTCTGGGGATTGCAGTGGAAATTTTCATTTCATTTCCTGATATGATAATCTGGTATGTGGTGTTGCAGTATTTTGTTACCAGACTTGTTCTAGTGTGTATATATGTACTACTTTCATAAGACATATATACACAGGTATTAAATATATCACTCTATATAATATTATATATGTGTGTGGTATAAGGAATCTTTATTGAGAGTTAAGGAAAAGGACTCAAGCCAGGGAATATAGCATCTCTCATTGAAAGGAAGAAGATGTGGGGAGAGGATGAATATTTATCTGGGATTCAATAAAGCATTATTATCCCCATCAGTCACGGATGTACTGTTCTGTAAAAGCCTGTGAATCTTATTCACAGAAATAAATATTCATCTAATGAGGAAGTAAAATCTGTTTATTGTTTTGAGGAAGGAGATACCAGACAGGAGTAGGGGCTCTCCTTTGACATTTTATTTCCTTTTCTTTTGTCATCTCAGAGGTTACAGGGATCATCAGTTTCTGCTATATTACATCTTGCTATATCCTGCAGCATTTAAGTCCAGTGCTTTGAACAGCTGAATTAAAACAATAAAACAGGCTATATAGTTAACTAAAATTGGATAGGTTGGCAAGGAAGGGATTTTTAGAAAGCATTTGAGAATGATGAAATGTTGTCATTGATTGTATTTATTAATATATTCAGAATGTGCTTCTGAAATCTTGGAATGTCCTATAATTCTGCAGATAAAAGTGATTCCATAGAAGATACCAAGGAGAAAAAAAAGCTGAGAGGCTCCTTTCCTTGACCTAAAAATGGAGCAAGATAAATTTGAATGGGATGCTGGTTAACGAAGCTTTCTACCAGATTGTCCCTTAGAAATGTGATGAGAGAATTAAGCGAATGAAGGGAGATGCTTTATTTCTAAGCTGGGTTTGTAATAAGCTCGAGAGTCCTTCAAAATATCTATTAATATATTTTAAGAATACCACACTTTACTATTAAAGAGTAATAATATCTTTCACGAAGTCCAGTAATCAAATAATACTATAGATGTCCTAATAACATTCTTGTTCTTAATAAATTTGTTTCTTTTAGCCTTTGTAATAGAAAATAAAAGTGTGCACTTTAAACCTTCATCCTGTGCTTTGTATACTGATGTTACCCTTCAAGTAAAAATATTAACATTGCCCTCTGTCTCTTATTATTGAACATAGCAGAAGTGGGCCTCCTGTACATGGACGGGGGCACACTCCAAAATAAGCCCTAGTGCTTATTATGGTACCCAAAAGAAAATAAGATCTGGTCTTATTTATGGGGGGACACAGTAGCAGAGCCAAGTCTTCAGAGCCTAACGGAAGTTTGGAAAGGTGGAAGCCAATTTCACTTTAGGGGTTAAGATGTTCCAAAGGACAGGAGCCATGGTTAGAAGGCTCTTCTGGACCTTGCCAGCCAAAATTCTCTGATTGAAGGGGCCCACAGCATGCCCCCTCTTGCCAGTCGGGTGGGTGGGCCAGTCCCATGGTGGTGAGATTATTCCTCAAGTAACCTTGACCCATGCCAAGCATGGCTTTAAAAGTGATAACCAATATATTGAATTGGACCCAGAAGCAAACTGGCAACCAGTACAGCCTGCAGAGCAGTGGTGTAACATGGGCGATTCTAGGCATCCCAAGAAGTACCTGCTCTGCTGCACTCTGCACCAGTTGTAGTTTCTGAAAGCTCTTCAAGGGTAGCCTGAAACATATGGAATGTGTTCAAAATTCAGAAGCCATAATTCCAGTTGAATTGAAATTTGGCAAACTTTATAAAATACTTTATAACATAAAAATTACTATAAAACAGTTTATGATACAAAATGTAATAAAATATTACACTTGTACTGATGTTTTTGCTATACAGTTCAATGTAGGCGATTTCCAAGGCAGAAACATATCTGAATATATCCCAATGTTTACATAGAAGTCAGTACATTAGAAATTCTGTCACTGTTTAAAGCATTGAGGAATCCAGTAAGGAATTATCTCTGAAAGAATAATCCAAGGGTCAAGGATTCTCTAGTAAATGCGAGTCTTATCTGCAGGCAACTAATGCTGGTCCCAAATCTGAAAAAAGGAGGAGGATTGCTCCCTTGGTAAGCAGCCATAAAAGCAGGCATGAACCTTACATATATTAATAATATGAAATATGAGCAGATATAACTATGATACAAAGATGGCCAGTGTTTTTTTTTATTTACCTTAATTTTTTTTGTAACATTGTTAGTCTTCCTTGCAACACCTGTGATGTCACTACTATTTTTTTTGGCAGGGGGCGGGGAGTCACATGCATTTGGACAATGTTTTTAATTACATGAATATTAGTCCTTTCTGTGGACTTGATTATGCTGCTTTGAAAGTCAATCATGCCACTGCTACTCAGTACACTACCAGTCCCTGAGAACAGAAGCTGAAGCATACATTGTCTCAAATTCATGAGAACAGAATGGATAGATTGGCCAACAGTTGCTAGTAAGCAGGGGGAGAGGTTGGGAAAGTAATCTTTCATACTCTCCCCCCCCCCCATTTTACTTTCTTAACCCCCTCAATGACAACTGACAACGTAAAACGTCCTTTCTCAATTTCATTTTATATGTCTGAAAGGAGTGGCAAGTATTTGGTTAACAGTGTCAAGATTAAGTGATTATAATAGGGTGGGAAGGAAGGACCCATGTTTCTTTCAACCATCAGATATGGATATAATCCATTTAGTTGTTTGCTGAAGTGGAAGAAGTACAAGGTGTTTTTTTTACAAGATTTTATTAAATTTCAACAAGAGATTAAATACAAAAAAGATTAAGAAAAAAAGTGGGAAGCTCAGGGAAAACAAGCTTGGAAATGCAGTGGTGGGGGGAATAAAAAAGAATGATTTCCAACTTTCCTTAATATAGATGCAAATATGAAATTAAGTAACCTTTTCCTCTAAAATTAACCATAACACCACCTATTTCTTCTATAATTACGAACAATTCTAATCTGCAAATCCCAAAGTTAAAATTCAATTTATTTCAGTTTCAAGCAAAAAAATCCAAAAGTGGTTTCCAAATGGAAACAAAGCTAGAAGTCTTTTGTTTGATCAAAGGAATTGATGTTGCCATTTCCACCAACTCCATTAGCCTTTCTATCCAGATGTACAAGGCTTTCAAAAATTCTTCCTCTTTTAAGAAGGGAAATCACAGGGTTACACTGATACCGATATGGGAAGTGATGCTTGTTGGTTACTTGTCACATGCACTGCTGAAGGGTACTTGCAACAATCATGCAATCTCATTCCCTTACATCCCACTCAGAAAAGAGAGTATTGAAGTGGGGGATAAACAATCCAGTCTTAGTCAGTAGCCTTGTTGGGAAGTCTCATGCTGCCTCATGCTCTTCACTCATGACAGAAGGCTTCTCAGTCCTCAGTTGCCTGACGACTGCAAAAAGTAATCACGAAAACGAACTGTCCTCGGTCAGAGATCCAAGGGACGTTTTATCCATGCAAAAGCATTCGTTGGCTTACAGGGTTACTCCAGTCACAATTGATTGTGAGCAACATGCAGTTCTCCATAATTCAGATCAAAATAAAATACAACTGAAAAATCAAGCCATACAAATCACAATATAAGACTCCGGAGTAATTGCAATCCCTTCTCTCCCCCCTGCCCGCCACCCCACTTTTTTTTTTTTTTTGCTACGGGTAGTATAAGTACTTAATCTTACTTAATCTTCTAGGTGTTGTATGAAAAGCTACACTAATGCCACCAGGGGAAGACCCTTCAAATGTATTTGAAGTGGGACACTGTTCCAAAGGGGGAGGGCTGGAATAAAGAAGACATGCTTCCTTTTGGTCTAAAGGTGGCTTCCAAATGCTTCTCAAGAGCAGCCCTATATACAGCACACTGCAGTAGTCAGTATATCACTATAGTAGCCCACTAACTAAAGCATGAGTGGCTATGAGCAAACCCTTCCATTCCAGAAGTGGTCACAACTGGCAGATAGAACTGTAAAAGCTCCATGAGAAAATGTTTATTTTTGTGCTTTTCAGTCTCTAAATTAACTGGCAGGCAACCGTGTATTTCTAACCTGATCCAACTGCTTAAGATAATAATGAAGTATCATATTTGGCAATGAGCTGACATAAAATGTGTCCAGGTCTCTAGCAGCTGAACTTTCTTTTTTCTTTCAGTTGAGTTTTAGAGTTTTAAAACAATAATTTTCATGCTCGATAACACTCTCAGATTCTCTTACTCTATGTTTTCTATTTTTATTTATTGCAAAATGTTACCACTAAAAAGGTAAAGATAAAGGTTCCCCTCGCACATATGTGCTAGTCGTTCCTGACTCTAGGGAGCGGTGCTCATCTGCGTTTCAAAGCCAAAGAGCCAGCGCTGCCCGAAGACGTCTCCATGGTCATGAGGCCAGCATGACTATATTCCGAAGGGGCACAGAACATTGTTACCTTCCCACCAAAGGTTGTCCCTATTTTTCTACTTGCATTTTTACATGCTTTCGAACTGCAAGGTGGGCAGAAGCTGGGGCAAGTAATGGGAGTTCCCTCCGTTACATGGCAATAGGGATTCGAACCACCAAACTGCCAACCTTTCTGATCGACAAGCTCAGCAGCTTACCCACTGAATCACTGCGTCAAGCACTATGAAGTGGTTGTGAGTCTAGGTGCTACTGCTATTATAATTTCTCCATTTAACAAGAAAAAGAGACTGGGTTCAATTTATAGGAAAATCTGGTTTTACAAACTTTCCTTCCCTCTTAGCTCCTAACTGGTTCATAGTTAGCAGAGGCCAGGAGAGCCTGTGAACTCTCTGCAGCTGGTTTCCTATGCAGAAAGCAAAGGAAGAATCATCCCAAAGGGAATCTCATTTGACTTTCCGTAAGATAGTTCCTACATTACTGACTGCATCATGCAAACTGCTTCTAGATTTTTTCCCAGTTTTTTTCCAGCATTAGCATGCAGTTCAAACAAATGTTGGAGTGTTGTTATCCCTAGTCATCAACGAATAAGCTGCCTAGTACAGATATCTCCAATTCCAAACAAAAAAAATATTTTTAAAAATCTTGCAATATCTCAATTTTTCATAAGATGTTGGCAATGCCACACAAGAGCTCATGGGATCTCACAGGAGAATATGAAAAGATCACACTATTTCAAGTTGTATTAGATTAATATTATGACCTTATATAATCTCTTGACATTTCAGCATTTTCCCCCCCTAATGGCTAGATAACTGCAAAACCATGCGCTGGTATATAAGGACAAAAAAACATTGCTGTCTCTTGTACTAATAACATATGCCTACATAGTACACAAAGCATAAATGTGAAATGAAGGAAAGAATGTATTTACATCAAAAGCACCTGTAAATTTAAAAATTCAAATCAAGTGATGCCACTTAGTTTTGTTTTGAAATGCTTCTTTGTAAGACAGGCAGAGGTGCAATATATCTTGTCAACATAATACAACAGCATTTATTTTGAATCAAACAACGTAAGTTTGTCTAGTCATATTCAGTGCCTTATGAACTGCACAATCAATTATTGGCTCAGGAATGTTTGGATTGCCCAATAACTCTTACCAATGAAGTTCATTTTCAACTTAAAATACTTCCATGCCTATTAATGTTTATAGACTGATGATACAAAACTCAATGACCCTTAAGAGAGAAAAAAACCTGCTAAATTGAATCTATTAACTGTTCATAACAAAATTGGTAGTTCAGGCTTTCTAACTACACCTGGAGGTTGTTTTTCAGCCAATAACAAAATGGCTGAATCCAAAATTATAGTGTTATTGTGTATATCTCAATATATCTAATGAGACAGACACTAAGCATTGAAATGGTTTTTATTTTAAAGATATTTAATACTGCACTTGTAAGCAAGGAACTCAGCAGAAGACATTGAACTGTGTGAAAAGGAAGAAATTCTATCTTGTAGTAATAGCACAATAGTAATATCATAATAATATACAGCAAGTCTTTTATAAATAAAGGTATTTAGCACAACCTAACAACCCTCTGGATATGATAAGACCCTGCTTTCTCTAAGAATGTCAACCCGAGTCAAGGTTCAAATATTACATCTATTTATTTGTGATTCTATTACCTGTTTCAGATGACTGGATGCCTACTTATAGAGCTCAGCTTCCAAATTAAGCTGTGTTTCTACAATTTTGCAAGTCTCTTACACCAAAAGCTTGGACCTGATGTTTTCAACTGTTCTGAAGGTCCTCAAAGTTTGCTATTAATCTCAGTTCTGATGCTGGCCTAACATTAATCAATGCATCCAAGCCCTTTCTTAATGGGGAGCAATGATGGCAATTGCCCATGCTCCATGAACATCATCAGAACCATGATCAGTCTTTTGGATTTCTCCATGCACTCTACTGACTTTAATGGACAAAAAAAATTGACATTGGATCCAGTAACGTTTGAGGTTGAAGCTGTGAGGGTTTGAGGCTGTAACAACAGAGTCGGGTAGAGTATTCCAGACATTAACTATTCTGTTGCTGAAGTCGTATTTTTTACAATCAACTTTGGAGCGGTTTACCTTGAGTTTATATTGATTGTTTGCCCGTGTAGTTATAAAAGAGGACTAGTGCTAAAAACGTTATCTAACTTTTAAAGAATTTTTGGCAGTAATTAAAAAAGAGAAAATATAATGGTTCTGTAACAATATGAGGCCTAGAAACTACAGCAGCTATAGAACAAATATCTCTAAATTGCCTGTAAACTGAGGGAAAAATGCAAACACATTTTTAATTGCTGGCTCAAGGTTGCTTACACAAGCAATAGTTTGGATTGTTTTACAACTTACCATGAATCCTGTGAATGGATGTTATGTGTGGCATGTTGCTTTCATAGGCTTCTCGGCTCTCAGGAGAAGATTTGGTTAGTGGAAGGCCAGATCGAGAACCCCACCATGCTTCCCTTCCAGGCTGTGGTGTGCCAAGAAAGTACCGACCAGCCTCACATCTGCCCCCTTCACAGGCTTGAGTATGGAAGTGTCTATCATCAGCTAACCTAGAATGGTCAACTGCAAAACCATAGCAGAGGGCACCACGGTCCGAATATTGTCTATAGGCACAGGAAACATCATGATGCTGAGAGTTTGGTCTTTCTGTGGGATCCATTAATTGTGGAGATGCAGTGTCAGTCAGTGGACTTCCACCCCACTGGCTTTCATGATCAGATTCAGATCTTTCTGTATGAAACCCAGAATACTGCTGGATAAAAAAAAAGGGGGAGAAGAGAAGAAGAAATTAAGGGTAGATAAGTGCTGATCATTAATTTGATTTTCAAGGTATTTAAGACCAGGTACAAATCAGTGTTCCTGAATAAAAAAAATCTACATGCAGTTATGTGTAATATCACACAACCAGCTTGTGAATCAGGAGGTTTATTTTTTAATTGTTTGCTCAGTGCATATCCACCTCTATTTTATTCTTCCTGCAAATACCTATTATGGAAATCAAATGGAGCTACATTCTCTTTTCAGTTGTAACTCCACTGGAAAGCCATCTCCAGCCTCTTTCTGTATTTTGCAATAGCTTTTCATTACAAAGCTACGATTTATCTTGTGAGGCTGCCATTATACCTACCAGCATGTATTCATTTCTGCTGCAGCAAGTAGAGTTCTTTAAGCAGATTATTGGCTCATTAAAGCATTTTGTTCTACTGTTCATCAACTGGACAGTCTCAAGAACTGCAGGTCTTTGCCACCATTCTCATTCATGGGGAATTTAGACCAACACATCTCAGGGCATTGAGCTGATGAAGGCAACATCTCTGAAATTATATCCACTGAAAAATATCCTGCTTGGTTTAATCTCCTTTAGTAGGGAAGAACAGATTGGTCTATCATTCATCAATCCATTCCATCTATTTTATTTACAACTGAAAACAACTTACAAATATTTGTGTGTGTGTGTTTCAACGGTAGCATAAAGTTTTTTTAAACGTGTATCCTTTATCATACTTTATCCTAATGTGTGCAGTTTATATTTTATTCATTTATTTTAGACACTTACATGTCCATCTATCTTATGCATCATAACTATGGGCAGTTCACTCCAACAGTGATAAAAACATTTAAAAAAAAACAATATCCATGCACTTCAGTCTCCAAAACACAACTCCTGGTGCCTTAAAACAATCTTTCCTAATACCTAAACAGTCTTAATCACTGAGATTCAGTCTCATCCTATCCCAAAAACTGGGGGGGGGGGGGGACACTGTATTTTTAAGGATTTCGGAAAGACTAGTAAATGGCAAATCCGCTGGATTTTGGTGGACAGGGCAGAGGCCATAGAAACCTCCAGGGCCAAGATGAACATAATCTGTCTATGGTAAGGGACTAATGTCAGCATCCCTCAAACTCAAATCACAATATTACTGCATTGAGACAAACCCCCTCAGATTTCTATAAGCACATTTGATGTTTTGAAAGAACTGCATCACAAAATTCAGAGCAACATGAAATCTAAAATATTTCAACATACATATTAATTTGGAATTAATTTGTCAAGGTCAAGTTTGTTCAAATTGGAATTCAGGAAAAAAAATGGTCAATAATGCTGCTCCAGTGAATTTTACATTTAGACTCCTCAGATTAAAAATCAACAAACTAAGTTGCTATTTCCCATCCCAAGTATTAATATGTAAAACCAGAAACATATTTTGGGAAACATTCCTGACTTCTCACCTGCAAGTAATCATTTTTAAATTCCTGTTGTCATACTGTAATAATGCAGCATGCATTATTACTAACAGGATGATTCTTATATTCCAAGTTCTTCAGAACAAATATTTAGAATTACCTATTTTTACAGTATAGCATTATGTGTAATTGTAAAACAGTTTTATACAAGTATCTTCTCTAGTTTTAAGCAGTGCTTCATGGTGTGTGGAGGAACTTGTCAAAAAGTCAGAAAAATTATTTCAACAGCTTGATTGACACATTGGGGTCTTGATTGTATGGCTGCTTCCCCCATTTTGACTTTTTTCACTCTCCCCAGCTGACATCTCTGCTTCTGGGTTGGATCCACTGAAAATGGATCCCTTAGAAATCTGCTTTGTGTATCTAGAGAAAACCTTTCTTTTCACCCAATATTTTTACAGTTTAGATGGATTTTGCTTTCTTCTGTCAATGAAATATTGAGACTTATTCTCAAGCAGCCCTAGAATAGGCACAGCTATAAGGCCACCTTGTTATCAGATATTAACTAATTTTTATACTGCCTTTGACTGATTTTCAGTATTTATCCTATCTTCCCCTCATGTGAAGGTATATGAATCAGAAACCATTAACACAGGAACAATTCCCTAGGATTTTCCTCTCCACAAGCGCACTCTAATTAAAAAACAAGCCTGTTTTGGTCTAAGTGACATAGTGTTATATTTAATGTCTTGTTTTGACTCCCTTCTTTGTCTAAGATGGAAGGATGAAGGCACAACATTGGGGAGGAAGAAGACCTTTTTCATACCACTAAACCAAGTGGTATGAAAAAGGGAACAGCATCAGAACTCAACATGCATGAACTTAAATTAGAAAGTTGATCTTTGGTCAAAGGACAAGCACAAAGAGGTTACCACTCAGCTTCAGATGACATTTGGCAGAAAATATGCAGGGAGATGGGGAAGCTTTTTCAACCATATTTGGAAATGGGTTCACTTCACTTTTTTCCCACATCATAATTTCTACAAATTTTAATGTAGCTTGTCTAGTCAAATTACAAGGCAAGGACTGGGGCAAACGCTAAGAGTTTACTTGGCTAGGAATTATGCCTGAAATCAATTAGTGCCTTCTCAAACTGAAAGGGCCCCTAGCACTCAAGGAGTTCATATAATCTATTTCTGACCATGTTTAGTCACCAAGTGCTTCCCGGTGCAGAACTATTCCAACAAAGATGGACCGCTAGATGCTGACAAAGAAGGGCTGACAATTCCTGAAAGATGGTCTGACATTCAGTGCCATTATCAGAATCCTGAAAGTTTTATTAATTAAAAAAAATCTTCAAGAATACTTAATTTTAAGGATCAGCTGAAGAGACATCCTGGAATGTATGGTCACGCAAACAGAATGCAAACAGAACTTGTCATTAATAGAAATAGAATAGGCTCTAGTCAGTGTATATAAGAGGCCGTTCATAAGCCCTAAGGGAAGTTAATATGAATTCAAAGAAGTGTTTTTAATCCATCTGCTTCTGTTTTGACAAAAAGAAGCTGCAGAATTCTGTAATCTGTTTGCAGAAAGCTGGTCTGAAAGACAGCAGCAGAATAGAAGGATTACCAGAAGTTGAAAATGATGAAGCTTCATTCAAAACACTTTATTTTTCAGATACCTGAACCAGGGGGGACCTTGTTCAGATCAGCAAAATGAATCAGGTGGCTTTGAAGTATTGGGTAGATGTTTTAATGTAATGGTGTTCTGTTGATTTTGGTATTGTGGCAGGCAATGTATAAAGTTACAACATACTTATCTATATGAGAAATGTTGCCGGGGGAGGGGTTGTTGCATGGTGGATGACGACAGGTATATTGGAGTACCCAACATCCCTTGAAGCTCCATTTTTCCTTCAAAGAGAAACTGCTGCACAAGCCTAATAAGCTTTATTTTCTTTACAAAGTGCACAATAAATGGGGGATAGGCTAAGTCAAGCCTTGTGTCAGGGTCTGGATGAATTACAGAGCCACTCTGTCTTTAAGAGGTAGGAGGCATTTCTTGACAGAATGAGCTGTGCCAGATAAAGGAACGGCAACGACAATCCAGACCTGAAACTGTTCTAAATAACAAAGAGTTAGTTGCCTGAACCTGCTAGTCAATAAAAAGCTTCTTGAAACTACCATTTTGTATGCTTTTATTGCCTGCACGGACGAAGGAGCTGACAGAAGTATGGTGTCATTTTGCTTCTTTGTTCTGTTTCAGCTGTCTGATGGGGGCCGAAGGCATCTGTTCTTGTTTGGCTGCGAACAGCAAGAGAGTCGGGTAGTGAATGGTTGGGTGTGGCTCCCTGCTTCCGGGAGGAGTGTATCACAGCTGACGGGCTGAAATCCAACATCGCAGGCATGAAGGAGAGCCAGGAGCTTTGCGATGGCCCCGTGGTGTCTGGAATGGATGAAAAGGCTTGCATGGCCTCGTTTCAGGAGTGGCTGCGCATGCAGTCCCACCTGGGCCTCAAAGAGATTGACAAAGGGGAGAAGGAGAAGGACGGAGAGGAAGGATATGCTGTCATGGAGGATGCAGAGGAGGAAGGTAGGGTGGTAGGAGGTGTCCGGGCAGTGAGGGGAGAGTGCGGAAATGCCGAAGTGGTGAGGAGGAAAAGGCCAAAGAAACCAGGACCGAGCCATGACATCCCCTTCCAGCCTGCAGGACAGAATACTGGCATACATACACTGGACAGGGGGTTGGAGTTTTGACCTGATGAGTGGAGGAAATGGAGGTGGAGACCAGGCGAGGGTGATGAGAGCTGCAGTGCAGACCCCAGGGAGACAACGTTGGCCATTTTGAGATAAAAGTATGGAAAGAGCAGTTATGTACAGCTGCCAAGGGGTCTGTATTTTGAGGAGAAGGGCTACAGACATTTGTTAGACATTCATAGAGCCAGGCTGCATCTGGCAGACCAACATTTGTGGTTGGGGATAGATCTGGGCGTGGCTCAGCATGACAGGATGTTGCACTACCCAGACCAGATTTCTCTCAATGGCCGGTGACTGTATATGGACCACCTCCCATCAAGGCTACATTTAATGGGAGTCTGGAGAGGGTGGCTTTATTCCTAAACCAGATCCTGAGTCATATGGATCATTTTGAAGAACAGTACACATCACAATGGGACATAGTGGTGGCAGTGACTTCCACCCTAGACTGGGTGGCTGGACTTCATCGACGCCATGCGCCTGATCTTTCTGCACTTGGGATTTTCTGGATGCTCTATGAGCTAGGTTTGAAGATCCAACCTGGGCCCAGCAGAATGCTGCGGATTTGTTGGCTCTTAGACAACGCGGCAGGCCTGTGAGGGAGTATATGCGGCTATCCGCTGCACAGCTGTTCGATTAGAGTGTTTTCAGAATACCACGAAGATTTTGAAGGCGATCCTGCGCAGCGCGCTTTTGACAGCCAATTGGGAAGCATGTTCACAAAGCGGGTAACCAGCGAACAGGGAGAAACCCATCCCTGAATGGACTGCACTAGGGTATTTGAAAGTTTGAAAGAACAATTCTCCAGGGAGCCAATACTACAGCTTCCGAGACCAGATTGTATGTTTATCGTTCAAGTAGATGCTAGTGACATGGCGGTAGGAGGGGTGTTGCTACAAAAAGATGATGAGGGAAGGTTAAGGCCATGTGCATACACATTGCTGAAGCTAAATCCTAAGGAAAGGAAATGGGCCATATGGGAGAAGGAGGCTTTTGCAGTCCACTGGGCACTAAGTACATGGTGCCATTACTTGGAGGGATGTGAGATACCATTTGAGGTGTGGACTTACCACCGGAACCTGTTAGCATTACAAAAAGTAAGGAAACTGTCTGCCAAACAGGTACAGTGGGCTCAGTTCTTCCAAAGGTTCCGATTCTCACTCAAATTTATCCCAGGGGGACAAAATTTCTTGGCAGATGCTTTGTCCAGACAACTGCAGTTTCAGTCAACATGGCCTGAAGTCATCCAACCCATCCTCCCAATTGTTTATCCCCAAGAGAGCTCACAAGCTGCAGGAACTAAAATAAGTCTGTACCCAGCGGTACAGGAAGTGTTGAAGAAAGATAAGTTGTGGCTAGCAAATAAAGAGACATTGAGCGAGAGGGATGAGCTGGCATGGAAAGGGGAGAAGATATACATACCAGAAAGCTGATATGGGGAAGTGAGGTGGGGTATAAATCTAATAAAATAAATAAGCTGTCAATCTCGGGTGCTATACCAGTGTCATGATGTTCGGATGGCAGGGCATTTTGGGTATCTGAAGACCTTGGCTCTAATAAGGAGCGGGTTTTGGTGGCCCACATTGTGGAAGGATGTAGAGGATTATTGCAGACAGTGTGAAGTATGTCCACATACAAAACACAAGAGTGGGAAACCATACGGGTTGTTACAAACCGTAGCAAACCCACAAACCCCCTGGCATGAAATCAGTATCGATTTCATAGTGGACCTACTGCAAAGTAGGGGTTGTACAATGATATTAACTGTAGTTGATTTGTTCTCAAGGCAGGCCCACTTCATACCGTGCCAAAGGTTGCCCTCTGCCAGGAAATTGGCATACATATTCCTGCACAACATCTACCAGCTACATGGGGTCCCTTTGAGAATTATATCCAATCGAGTGACTTCCTTCTCCTTATAGGCTCCGAACAGGGACTTAGCTCAGGGTATCATCCATGTACCAATGGGACTTCCGAATGTGTGAATGCGATGATAAAAAGATACCTGAGGGGTTATACAAAACACCAGAGAAATTATTGGGTGGAGCTATTACCCTTCACTGAGGTCGCCTACAATAATGCAGTACGTTCCAGTACAGGGTATACCCTTTCTGTGTAGTATCTGGACAGGAATTCAGAGCGATACCCGAATGGTCTAAGGCAAACCCTGTGCATAGCACACCTAAGGAATGGGTGGATAGGCTTCCTGATATATGAAAATGTTAGAAAAATAGAACACGACACTATGTCCAGATACAAGAAATGGGCCGATAAAAACGATGCAACAACCAATGTTGCGGGTAGGATCAAAAGTGTATCTGTCCACGAAATATCTCCGGATCAATAGAAAGCTGGATCCAAAATACATAGGCCCTTTCCCAGTGACCCAAATTATCAATCCAGTGACAGTGAAGCTGAAGTTACCGCCATAGTTAGGGCGAGTGGACCCTGCCTTTCATGTCTGTTTACTAAAACCAGTGGTTCCCATACAACTGCATCTGGCGGAGCCACTTCCTGATAATCATTATGAAATAGATGAGATAATGGATTGTGAACAGCAAGGGCAGATAGTACACTATCTAGTGCATTGGAAGGGATATTCATATGACAAGAACTCTTGGGTCGATGTAAAAGACATTAAGGTTCCACGGTTGCTTAGACATTTTAATAGGAAGTGTAAAGCTAGTAATAAAACCATTAATACTGTGTGATATGATATCCTCATTCCTTTTATAGGTGGTCACCTGGTAGGGGGAGCTGACTGTCAGGATCTGGATGAATTACAGAGCCACTCTGTCTTTAAGAAGTAGGATATGACAGAATGAGCTGTGCCGGATAAAGGAACGGTGACAACAATCCAGACCAGACACTATTCTAAATATCAAAGAGTTAGTTGCCTTCTTGAAACCACCATTTTGTATGCTTTTATTACCTGCACGGAGCTGACAACTTGTCTCAAAAGTTTGTTTTTTTGAATAATGTGATAATGTCTGTCAATCATACTTGTTCTGTGTCAGCCTCCATGACACTGTGTCCAATTATGCCAGTCTGTTTCTGCTGTTTTCCTGCCTTTCCTAATTAATCAACTAAGAGAACATTACCAGCAAGTCCCAATCTGTTTATATCTGAGTTCTGCCAGGGTTGAGGTGATCTGGTCCCAAAGAGGCCAAACTTTATCCTTATGCCCTGCCCAGCCCGGTGCTCCATCAAAGCTAGTGAGGAAACATCTCTTCCAAAGTGAAGCCGGGTTTACAAACTTTCTCATATCCAAGCATCTTGTCCCCTGCCCCCAGTTCCAAAGTTCAGAAGGAAGACTACTCTATCTCATCAGAAATCTTCAGCATTTCATTGTCTAAAAGAGCGAATGAAAAAGTGCTTAGTATTTTTTTACTAGTTTTTAACATTTCAATTCTAAAGTAGGGTTAGGGATCTTAGGGCACTTGCTGCATTAGTTCAATGAGCTCAGACCAGGCTCTTTTCTGTATAAACTGAGACTGCTGTTTTTACTTCATTCATACTGTCACTGCCTATAGGGGAATATTTCAAAAATGTATCCTTGAAAATTGACAGAATTATTTTCATCCATTTATTCAGAAGGAGGAGAAGGAGTTGGAGTTGGAGTAGGGAGGGGGAGGGGCAAGGAGGAGGAAGAGAAGGAGGACAAGGAGGAGGAGGAGGAGGAGGAGGAGGTGAAGAAGAAGAAGAAGAAGAAGAAGAAGAAGAAGAAGAAGAAGAAGAAGAAGAAGAAGAAGAAGAAGAAGAAGAAGAAATAATTTAGATGTTTCCCTTTGAACATTCCCTATGAACATTTTAAAAAAATCAGATCTCAAGATGAATGAAATGGAATGGGTTTCCTCTTGGGGCTTGAATCATAAACTTTAATTAAATCATTCTGTCTTTAAATCTTGAACTAGAATCAAATCAGTCTGCACAAGCCTACTTTATAGCAACCTGGTGGGAATAAATTCAAGCCAAAGAACCCAATTCCAGACCCTTGAAACAGATTCTAAATTAATTCCTCACAGCAACTTTTTACCTAGCAGGCTCAGCGCATTACATTGATATGTCCCTTCCTTCTTCCAACAGTTTATAATTTCACACACAATTCTCCTTCCTCCAACTTTAACCTCATAACAGCCCCTTCAAAATGGAGCTATTCTGAAGATTCCTTTTTCATGTATGCTTGACCTAGAAGTTCTGCCTTCACTCTCAGTTGCATAATGTTTGATAATTAATTTCTGTGAAACAAAGGCAAAAATATAGTAGATTGGGCCTACTTACAAATACACATTCTGGCTGAAATATGGACTGCAATCCTCAGATTTGTCAGCAGGTTGTTATAACTGTTCTTACTAATTAAGCATTAATTCTTATATTAATTATAAATTCTTTTTTTAAAAAAGTACAGGTTCTTTGTAAATGCATTTGACAAAGTGGTTAGAATAAAGCAAATGGTCACAAAAACCTTTAAATAGTTTCTTGATTGCTACCCTTTAAGGCCACCTGGAAGTTACAAATCCTTTGGTCCAGAATACCTTTGGAGAATTGTCACCTTTGGTCTTGGATAGGGTGGCATTGCCCCAGATTGACCCCATGTATAACCTGGGGGGGTTCTCCTGGAATCATGACTCTTGCTTGAAGAGCAGGTTGCAGTCATAGCCAGGAGAACCTTTACACAACTGTGAGTTGTGTGCCACTTATGTCCTTTTCTGGATCAACATTCTCTGCTCACAGTCACTGATGCCCTAATCACCTGCCATCTTGACTATTGTAATGCAGTCTACATGGGTCGGACCTTGAAAAGTATCCAGAAGCTTCAATTGGTTCAAAATGCTGTGGCTTGCATTGCTTGGAGCAGGCCTATGTGTGAAGATGTGTCACTTCTCCTGCTGGAGCTGCATTGGCTGTCAATTTGCTTTCAAGTCCAATTCAAGGTTCTGGTTCTCGCCTTCATAAACCTAAATGGCTTGGAGCCAAGTTATTTGAAGGACAGTCATTTCCAAGTCACATCTATCTGACCCATCAGAGTGGGGAGACAGTGAACGCTATGGGTCTTCTCTCCTAAGGAGGTCCATCTAGCAGGACCAAGAAGAAGAGCCTTCTCTGTGGTAGTTCCCTCCTTGTGGAACATCATCCACATGGAGATAAGATTGGCCTTCACACTCTTTCACAAGGACCTGATTTTGCCAGACCTGGAGACCCCACAATGGGATAGAGCCTATTGAATGGTTTATTTGATTATTGATACCAGTGGATTGGGGGACGGGGGTAATTGTTGTTTATGGTTTTTTTTAACGAGGCTTTTATTGTTGTAAGCTTTGCAGAGTCATTGAGGGTGAGTTGAATGGCCATACAAATTTTCATAAATAAATAAATTACTGCAACACACATAGTGTTCAGCAGACCCAAGTCTGCCCATATTACGCCTCTGTTGAGTGAGCTGCATTGGCCCCCCATTTTCTTCTTTAAGATGCTGGTTATTACCTTTAAAGCCCTATATGGCATGGGACCAAGTTAACAGCAGGACTGCCACTTCCTGACGTCAGAATGGACCCACTCCTGGTCCCTTCCCCTTAAATGCTGCCATCTTGTGGTTCTTTGGAAATGAACCTTTTCCATTGCAGCCCTGCCATATGGATCTACTGCCTGAGATTTGACAGACCTTTACCCTTTTAGCTTTCCAGATACTACTTAAAAACTGGCTCTTCTCCAAATTTTGGGATAATAACTTGTGCCCTGTCACCTCCCAACATACTCTATGTGGTGCTGCGCTTGAAAAGTATCAGGAAGCTTCATTTGAAGCAACATGTTGTGACATGAGCAGTTATGTATGCCTCTAGAATGGCACATGTTAAACTTCTGTTCAGTGAACTATACTGGTTGCTAGTTTGTTCCCAGGTTCCAAAGTCCTGGTTCTAATCTTTAAAGCTTAAATTAAATGCAGCAAGGTTATTTGAAGGACTGCCTCTCCTAATGACATCGACCTGTACCTGTCTCATCAAAGAGGGGTATATGATGGGTCCTATGTGCTAAATTAGCCCTGACCATATTGTTCTTCCAGAAAACTCTTGAAATGAGTTCTTTTTAGCAGGTTTGGGGAACTCATAATAATAGGAAGCTTATTAGATTGTTGTATTATATGTGAGATTTTGGTGCATTCTCCTGTGGTTTTATTTATAGTTTACAGTCATTGTTTTAATGATTATTTAAGATTTGTTTTAATTGTTTGTTTTGTTGCATACTGCCCAGCATCATATTAGTGAGATTAGTGACTAAATAAATTGATAATTAAGGAAACATAATATGTAGGTTAATGAAGAAAGACTTGAAAAATAGATGGCATGGAGGAGATTTTTAGCTTAGATAGTTAACTGTCAACTATGTCAGATTCTATTAAGCTACTGAGCACCAGCCTATTTCAGATATTGCTGTTCACTGATTGTGAAATTTGTACTATCTATTGCTACTCCTCCAGCTTTTGATAGATAAACAGTTATCAGTTTTTATGTCACCTCCCAAAACATGTCTGGATATGCAAAGAGAATCCTTTTAACACAAAATCTTTCCGGCCATCAAAACTTCTGTTGCACTGGGCATCTGCAACTTCCCTCTTGATTAAACAAGTAGGAGATCACAGATGCAATCTACTTTACACACAGAACATATGTGTGCTTTTAAATCACTTTTATCTTGCCTTTTTAACTAATCTAATCCTGAAATATAAAGTATGGTCTTCTGTTATAGGCAGAACAGATGGTGGAAGGCTTCGATTAAAGTAACGCAGCATAACCATTAAAATAACCTCTACTAATGGTGATTCTGTACCAGTTCTGAATCTACTTTAGAACTTTTAAAAGGTTCCTTTCACTTTCAAATTTGCAAAGTTTGATGTAAGTATTTTATTCAATCTATTTAATTAATAGATTGAATAAAATAGACAATGTATCATTAAGGAAACATGACTCAGTATGATTTGCTTTTATTTAAAACATTTCTGTTCTCTTTGATACTAACAAAAATAACTGAAATAAAAACAAACTTTCAATATTAATTAAATATCAATAGCTATTAAAAAGCAAACACATTATTTTAGTAATAGTTATAACCAGTGCAGTAATTGTCCTTGATAAACTTGAAGTTTAATTCATTTATTTATTTATTTGATTTATACCCCGCCTCACTTCTCCAGTTTCATGCAAACAACACTCAAAACTGCAACTAAACCAAGTTATATAGAAGTTATAAACTTGAATTATAGATGTTGCTCAACAGGTTGAATCTAATGCAAACCAAATGTTTTACTTTTTTTTTTCATGATGTGATCACTACAATAAAAATTAAAACTTGGCTTCCAGTTTCACTACTGGATGCAGAGACTGCAACCTCTGTAGCCCCATTCCAGGCTTGCCCCTCAGAGGGCTCCGAACAGAACCATAGCTGCCTTGAAAGCAGAGGAAAACCCCCTGGCAGGTTGAGGAGAGCCGCATTGCTCCTCCCTGTCCAGGAAAATCCCCTAAGCCAAAGACAGTGCCAAGTGGTGGTCAATATGGCTGCCCTGAAGTCGGAATCATCTTGGGAAAGTAAGATTGTGCAGAAGAGAATGGGGTATGTCAGTGGGTGAGACGATTCTTTTTTATTGCAAATATAAACCCGAAGAAATTTAAAATCCAAAAGAAGTAACTCTGACATTTGGAAAAGCAGCAAAATAGTTTTTTTATTGGAGAAATGTTCAGAAAATAACTCAAGAGTACCATTTACTGATAGAAAGAGAAACAGCTCTGAAGCCTAAGCAAAAAATACTGAGAATCAAAAGCTTATAATTTGAGATATTTTAAATTGGATTAAAGCAGGACTATTTACTTTACCTTTATAGTCGCTATGATGAGTGGAAGAAATAGTAGTGGAAATGATGGAAGTGGGAGGACTGCGTGATATGATCTTTCCAGGCTTTCAGAGAATGATTGACAGAATGGATATGATCTTTGAGAAAATGAGAAATAATATCCTAGAAATAATGAATAAAAACCAAGGCACCTCTGAGATGAAGGAATTAACAGTACAGATAATTCAACAAATGAAGCAACAAAATGAAGATGAGGGGGAGCAGAAAAAAATTGAGCAAAAAGGACAAAGAGAACAGATGGAGAAAAGGGATTGGCTATACCAACAGTTTAAAAAGCTAGGATTGGTGTAGAAGGTAGGGCTAATACTTTTGGCAAGGAGACTGAGACAACCTGGAGATTTGTCAACAAGAGATATTGAGCAGAAAAATACTGAGATCGAACAAAGAAGACCCAGATGAAAGCAGAGATGAAGAAGAGGAGCTTGGGAGAAAAACCAGAAGTTTGATAAGGATTGTAACTTTAATGAAAAGAAGAGATGATGGATAAAAGAGGCCATTTAAGTGTTTGGATAGCCTGATTGTAAATTAAGGCAGAATTAAAGTTTTAGGGGAAATAGAGTATTAATGTTTTATAGAAGGAAGGAAAATAACAGAAAGAAGGATGGGAAGTTATAGTTGTTAGGCAAGTACATCATAAAGGTAATAGAGATTATTAGTATTGTTAGTATCGTTAGTAGTAAATAAATTGATATGAATAATACTTAGAATTAACTGTGTTTATATGGAAAAGTGAACGTATGGATGAAGTATAAAAGAGCTGAAAAGAGATAAGTTGACTAGTGGGGCAATTTTTGTTTAGAGAGGTTCAGATAATATAAAGAGGTTTATTTAAATGTGATAGC
>JANHGC010000456.1:436016-452833 GCA_027560395.1 Boaedon fuliginosus | reverse complement strand
AAAACTTTTCAATTAAAAAAAAAAAAGAAGTTTCTTGGATGAGAAGTAAAATGATTTCAACAAAAAAAAACCCAAGAAAGTCAAGTTGCCTTTTGAAAAAAAAAAACATGTTTGGGACATTCATTGCCTTGCAAAACTTTGCTTCTGTTTGGTCAACTTCAGGAAGTTCTCTAAGCTTATTGCATCTTGAAATAAGGCTAAGAGGAGCCTTCTACAGTGAGTGCTGCAGGAGCCTCCTTCTGCATCATTTACTGAGGCATTTCTCAGGGTGAATGATTCTGGTGTAGATTGTGGGGAAGCTTACAACACATGCCAGAGATGGTCAACCTGAGGCTCCCTTGAGCCCATCAAGGAATTTTATAGACTGGCACAGGCTGTAGAAATGCTGTAATGTACACCAGAGGTGACCGTCCCCAAGTCCCTTAGAAAAGTACCAAGGGGACTTTGGACTACACATTTTTCAATACATGTGACAATGCTAGGAGTTGTACTATTTAGGAGCACTATCTTGCTCTAATGCAGCAATTCTATAAATATAGTAAATAGAAAATAGAAAAATGCACTTAATAATGACTCACAAAAAGCATTTAAATGCTAGAAAATGAAATCATGTAATAATGAGAAAGTTGGCTAAGAGTAAAAGAAGCTGCCATAAGAACACTTAATAGCACCCTGGATAGATACCAAAATATTAAAAGGAGAACTTGATTCAGTATTTCATATGAAAAGAATACTACAGAGTATAATCAGTGCTGAATCTCATGACAGGATCATGTAAAGTCAGCATTCTGAACATATTACTGTGTTCATTTATTCCTGATATTATCCTTTCTCATTACTTAAAATTTTTTAGCAGCATATTGGCTGAGAATGTGCTGAAAAGCTATTAAAGGAGAGGTAAAGCAGCCAGTTTTCTTTCTTCAACTTTTAAAAATGCATCTTCTCAAAGCCAGGCTCTGGACTACATTTTCCTCTTTAATATCGGAGCTTTTATGCATAAACAGTATCTCTTATTTATATTAATAGCACAGAAATGTAAATCCTCACATATCAGTAGGACAGCATCTCCCATTATATGCAAAGTTAATAGGGACCCCCGACTGTTTCTCAGACTAGACATTTTCACCTCAATCTTCAATGCAATCTTTCTTATATATCGAAAAAATTGAAACCATTAATGCCAGCGATGTTGGAGTGAGTGCCAGAAGATCCAGGTTCAATTTCTCAGTCTACTACAAAAAGTATTTCAGACAACCTTGGGCCAGTCAATCTCTGTGAAATTTCCAGAGGTACTTGACACAGGAGTCCAGGTTAGTTCTCTCCCACTTGGTGTTTAAAGCTACTAGTGTGATTTCCAGCATTTTCCTATATTTTTTTTAAAAATGAACTGAGAGTGAATTCTGCATGAATCCTACATTTCTGCTTCATGAAAATATAAATCATGAACTCCTTTGGAAGCAGCAGCTAAGGAACAATGCAGACATCTACTTAAGCAACAGAATAGAAAGCTATCACAGTACTCCTTTTGAAAAATCTAATTTTTACTATTTCTTCCATAAAATAACAAGGATAAATCTGCTCAATTTTGGATAGATTAAGTATACAAGTGTAATGAAGCAGGTTGGAACCAGGTCTTGTTTTGCCATCCAATCTAGAGGACTTAACCTAGGATATTTACAGGTAAAAAAAATGCCATGCAATAGCAATGTTGTTCTTTTAGAAGGGTTTTACATTGGATTGCCTGCGCTTGAGCTTCATTTCCAGCTCAGTGAAGATCGCTACCTCTTGTCATGTGACCAGAAGAACAACTTATCTATCCTGAGTACTTTCCCTGTTTCCAACATCTGCACATCTCCAGTAGGTCATTCTTGAGGTACCTTGTATTGAATTTTCTGTTAAATTAGGAAGTTGCCATAAAGAAGAAGGAGTCAATCTGTTCTCCAAAGCACCTGAAGGCAGGACAAGAAACAATGGGTGGAAAGTAACCAAGGAGAGAAACAACCTAGAACTAAGGAGAAATTTCTGGACAGTTAGAACAATTAATCAATGGAAAAACTTGCCTCCAGAAGTTGTGAATGCTCCAACCCTGTAATTTTTTAAAAAAATACTGGATAGCCATTTGTCTGAAATGGTATAGGGCTTCCTACCTGAACTTTGGGTTGGACTAGTCTAGGAGACTTCCAAAGTCCTTTCCTCTGTTAAATTCATCTATAATATTCATAAATGCATTGCCCTGTGCTTAGACTGATGTTGGAATTAGCTCTATGTAAGCATTGCTTGCACATTGAACCACTACAACACAGATTTGAAGAATATACTATAACCATTGTTCTTATTTTATTGTGTTCATTAAGACTTTCTCCCTAGTAAGTATATAAAATAGCATTGAAAATTGGATGTGTGGATGCTCAAAGACCTTTTGTAGTAAAAGGTAATCTTTGCAACTGACCACTTGAAGTGCAGTTCTTCTCAAATTGAAAGAAGGCCAGGAAAAAAGAACAAATTTAAAATACTTCAGACCAAGGATACCTGCTTGGAAAGGGATAATGCTGGACTACAGTTTTATCTTTAAAGTCTTTATTACCCACCACCACCACTACCCAAAAAATTAAAAAGGTTGCCCTTTCCACATCACTTAGTGGCAGAACATGTGTTTGATTTTGCATGCCAAAGCACCCAGATCTATTCTCAGCATCATCAAATAGGACTGGAAAAGATTTCTGTTTGAATTCTTCATGCTAAGCTGGCAGTCAGTGCTAAATACTGAGCTAGAAAGACTAGAGGTCAGATGCAAGCAGCCCTTATACGCCTAACGGTGAAAGACGTAGATGAATAATTCAGTCAATGGCAAGAGTAAGACCTGAGCAAAGTATAGCTTTCCAGCTTAGTTACATATCTCTCAGTCTCAAACATTAATTAAAGTTAAAAAGTAATCAGCATCATAACATTAATCCTATTTGTTTGTATGTGTTCAAAATATGCAAATACTTGATGTAAATTCAACATTTTTTTCTATTGAACCAAAACATTGTTTGATTCCTCTTACCCACATGAAACATGTTGGGTAGTACTCATTTCCAAGTTTCATTATTATCATTCTGCAAATATTTCACTGCTGCCTATCGGATTCACAGACTGACATTCATGTACAATATTTCATTCAGTTCTAATGTGTTGAATGAAACACATTTCATTCAGTTCTAATGTGTTGAAGCTATTGATGTGGCAATAATTGATTATTTTTTTACAGCTTGATGGCTTTATTCAAACACATAAATAAATCAAACCCCTTTCTTATTATTTTGTGTTGTTATATTGTTTTTTTAATTTAACAATTGGAAATTACACAAAGTTGCTAGGATCTGGACAACATATAAATTGAATTATAAATTGATTACTTTAATTATTATCACAGAGCAAGGAATAATAAATAATACTGGGGACAATCAATGTTTTGTATATTTTGGGTTTTATCAATTAGGTAGATTTGTTGTTATAGAAATGGCTAGTTTAAACTATTATGTAAAAGTAAAAAGTTATTGATGCTTTATTCTACGGTACCAAAAGGAGTTGGAAGTCAATGCCTTTTCTTTCTTTTTCCCCTTTTCTTTCCATCACTTTTCTCTTCCCTTTTTCTTTCCCTATTTTCCTATTATTTACTTTTGTATTTTCTTTGTATGGTACATTATAAACTAATAAAAACTGATAAAAGTAATTATGCTTGGCAAGGCTAAGGGATGCAGAAGAATGAGAAGACAACAGATGGACATAAGTGGATGGATGCAGTGAAAACGATTATATGATATCTT
Source organism: Boaedon fuliginosus (assembly GCA_027560395.1). Classification (NCBI taxonomy): domain Eukaryota; kingdom Metazoa; phylum Chordata; class Lepidosauria; order Squamata; family Lamprophiidae; genus Boaedon; species Boaedon fuliginosus. Next base: position 449,024 of record JANHGC010000456.1, on the reverse strand, counting down.
TGAATAGTATCACTGGAGATTGTTCACAATGTGACATTTGTCCCTACACTAGATAAGAATGCTAGACTAGAATTATTTAGCATCAGTTAAGTTTCTTAACATCATCAAAAGGTCCTTATTGTTGTGACAGTGTTCATAAAGCACACAGCCAAAATCCTCCAGACCAATTCCTAATAAGGCTATGAAAAATTTGAAAATGATTCTGCAGAAGTATAGAATCTGTGGCTCCAGGCACTCATTTAGGAAGGCTGAGGTAAATATTGCTTAATAGTGATCTTTTAAAAACCAGATTGTTTCAAGAAGATATGCCTTCAGTGTATAAGACAGACACAATGTACTAATAATCTTAGCCTTGTGTCTGTATATAAATAAATATATATTAATTTAATTGTCCATATTTTGATGCAAGTGAAGGCAGTTCAAAGTTGGTTCTCAACAATAACCCAGACTTGATGGCCTCAATTGCTTTGATCTCTTCTCCATGAAATAAAAGTACTGTGGATCATATAAACTGTTTCTGTACCAGCAATTTGAAGAGAACAATCGGAACTTTAATCTACAGTATTATGAGACTTTAATCCATTAAGAATTTGCTTCCATGTGTTTATACGTATTAATATTGAACCTAATAGCATATGTCTGTTTGTGTGTATACACATTTTTTATTTATTTGGTTAATAGCCAGTTTTTAGCATTTTTTTCATATTTTTACAGAACTAGTAAAGAGTTTATACAGATGAAAGGAAGAGGCTATACAGGTGAAATGGAGGAATTGCTATGGGGAAAAGAAATCAGAAATATTTTTGAGTAGGGAAACAAATGAGTGTGATTAAATACAGGGACAAATGTTGGTACGTCAACACAAAATATTAACAGATATATGTTTTCCTGAACTAAAGGTTAATAGCTGCCTCCTGAGCCTGTGTATGGATAACAGCCAATAAATAGGATAGGACAGATCCACAATGCTACAAAATACAGTATTCAGAATCAGAACAGCTTTCGTCAAAGCTCAAGAAAGCAAAACAAAATTATTTATCTGGGTAATATTAATCGACCAGTATTATTCATTGTCTTTGCAGTCTGCAATTACTCATTCAGTCTATTAATTGATTCAGGTATCAATGAGGATAAATATATTTTTATATTCATTGTATATTAAAACATATTTGCTTTAATCACACATGTTAGGCAGAATTATTCCTCAAAGACAAGTAAGTAAGATGAAAAGGTATATACTTTATAACAAAGGGAGAAACCGAATCCAATCAAACCATAATATTGTCCCAATTATTTTTATGACTGTAATTCTGTATACATTTGTTGGAAATATGTTCTACAGTTCTGAGAAACTGGAATGTGTTTCTTAATAGGAGATATATTATGATGTACTCTTTGTGTTATATCAATAATTTCCAGAATGTGTCTCACAGTAAAGAATTCCCGGGCTAAGCCAGCATGCAACCCATGTCAGAGAATGACATCAACAGAGCATCTCAACTGTTTACCTGGCTTAGCAATCGAAAGGATTTGGGGAGTGAGAATGGTAGGAGGAGCTCTTTTAAAATACTGAAAAATCCAAATGTCAGGGCTAGGTTGGAAGATCTGACTAAGGAAGGGGCAATGTTGTTGGACTCACAATTAGTTATACAAATACAATGTCCAAAAATGCCTATTAAAGAAATAAAATAGAGGCAGGATAAATGCAAGCTCAACCTGAACTGGACAAACTCTGGCTCATCAACTATGTATGTCCCTAAATTTTGCTGTCAGGATTTAAATTAACTTGACTTGACAAATTTTTAAACCATTTTTAAAAACCTGGCTCTGGGGAAGACTTTTGTCATGCCCATTGGTGTATATTCTGTTATATTCAATGTTATCCTTTATCACTTAACTTGTTAAATTATTTAATCATTTTTAACTGTACAATACCCAGAAGCTGTATAAATATAAATAAATAGTCTCCAAATTTTATATACGTTGCTTTCTGGGTCTTTCGGCTGCTGTTAATATCATATTTTTTTAGTTGGACTCTCCATCTTACGTTGTACTTTTCTCCTATAAAAAAATTAATATTCTGTAATAGCTGCCTGTACTTGAGACCACTGACATTCTCATTTCTCTGTACTTTCAGTTGAAGGCACCAAGGAGGAAAGTTACAGAAGCTGATGGTATCAAAGGGTACAAACAAGCAAGGGAGCAGCAGTGTTTTGTGATATTGTCTGTTTTTTACTCAGCTTCACATGAAAAATGAATCAAGACAGACAATTGGAAGATTACAAACATTATGGCTCTCTTTAATAACACTATTTAGCCTGTCCATTGGGATATTAAAACATTAGAGCATGTTTTCCCAATCTCTGCATTAATAATTTGGCTAAGTGAGAAAAAGTAGAAGAATGAAGGAAATCTTCAAATTTTTATCTATTTTATTTATTAAAGTTGTATGCCCCCCCACAATCTCTCAAACTTTACTCTCTAATTACACACAGTTTCAGGTGCAACATTTCCTCTCCCACTACATGCTGACAATCTTGCACAGACAGGCACCAAGATCCTGTCTCACTTTCTCAGTAAAACATCCCAACCCTGGAATAGTTTTCTCCCATATATTCAGACCACCCCTTCTCACACAGCTTTTGATTATCAATTAGAAATGTGGGACTTTCAGGAGGCATTTAAAAATGAGAGGGTAGATCATACAAAGGATACGTATGTGAGGTTGAATAATCTCAGTTACTCTTCGATGGTTTCTCTGTTTTTAATCCTACCTATATGGATTGCTGTAAAATGCACTGACAGAATATCCCCATATGTAAATAAACTAAACAACACAATGACTTTCTATATAACTTCCTATAATGAACTATCTTAGCCCTAAGGTGGCAGAAGATCCAACCCACAATATTTCTGTGATAAGATTGATCTACTTAATCTACAGATGGAAAAATATACTTCCATCAGCACCTACAAAGGCAGAGATTTCCTTGAGTTGGGATTGATTCTTGATGACTTCATGAAGATAACCATGTAGCTTTCTTAGCAGCAAAAGCCACACCTGCCTTCTAGAATAAATCTTTATCTTTACAGATTAGCTTAAAATCCTAGGGTAGTTGCCTAACAATTTAAGGTTTCCCATCTATGTTAAATACTAATACTAAATACTAACTACCATATTGTTTGGGATTAAACCAAGGTCAGCTGAGTTTTAGTGAATGTGATATCTCAGCCAGCATGTTTTTCAGACCCTGAAAAACTGTACAACTTTTCATGGTGTACAGGCATCAAACCATTAAAAAGAAAACTTTAAAAGGAAATACCTTTTATTCTTTTTTTTAAATTAAATATCCATTTCATCTTGAAATCTTATGCAAGAACATGGAGATCTATGAGATTTACCGTATCTATCTTTTAAGGTCCAGGCTATTTTTGTTTTTTCAATATATAAGGTGGATTTTTAAATTGGGGTGCCAGTGGATATCTCATGGTGTCATAGCTGCCATGGTTCATATGTTGCTGAATGTTTCCTACTCTATTGTCTTGCTGTCTTCCTACACTAACCATCATAATTTCAAATAGAAATTAAAATGGGACTCTGACGCATTCATTGTTCTTTCGCAACCAGGATCCATGAAATAAAAGAGCAACAATAGCTACATCAGAGAGACTTTTGAGAGGGAAAGTGAAAGACAGAGCTTTACATATAATTTCACATTCTCTCTGTAAGTACAACTGTGCAGACATTCACTACTAGCACTGCCTAAGTATTCATTATGATAGGATCTGGGGCAATTTCAACATTTTCAATGCTCTTTCCTTGCCCTGCTTACATTTTTGTCTTATAGGCTATTATTTTGCTAACTGAACCCCTTCTAGTCATCCCAACCCTTTCCCTACCCCTTTCCTCTCTCCATATAATGCTCCATCCCTTTGAACAAGAAAGAAATCACAAAGCTTTGATAGATACTCTGGATAAAATTAAGAACTTCAAACTCCCAGGTTCTGACCCCCTGTTTCAGAGAAAAAGAAAAACAGATGTCCTGTTTGTTAAGTATAAATAACTCCGTACGTTGAAACCTTTCTTTTACGCTGCATTAGATTTTATTTAATGCAGGGTGCCCCTTCAGCTATAAGAAGGCAGAAAGGGAGCAAACATGAAGGGTGACAAAGCCCTAAATCTTGCTCATTTCCCTCTAGGAGAACAGAAGAAGACAGGAAAGGAAAACTTTCAGGCAGATGAAAGAACTCCAGATCTCCTGGCCAAACTCATAGAAAGGGTGGTACCCATGAACTAAAAACTTCAGCCAAAGTGGATTTGGGTGGGAGGGGAGGATTGAAATATTGATCTTTTTTTTACAGCCCCACTTAAAGTGTTCCCATGACAGGAAAAGAAAAAGTGGTGTTTTTTTTAATGCAATCCAGTTCTGAAGCAACTGCCCCACATGCACTTAATGTATTCCAAACCTGGATGCCTGGAATCACCAGGCTTCTGCCAGCACTCAGGTGCCCTCTTTGGAGAAGTACCACAGAGCTTCCAGAACACAGACTTACGTGAGCACATAGTTGACGCTGACGATGCAATGAGGCCGGGAAGACCGGCTGTTGTGAACGATGGTGGCGTAGCTCTGCACCCAGACCCAGCCACCTTGTTTGGCCAGGAAACGGTAATATTTAGTGGTGACTTGCCCTTTCACTAGCACTGAAAAAGAAAACAGTAGCAGATTTAATTAAGGAAGGCATATTGCTGGGTCTGTTCTCTCAGGGCAGAAGACGAGCATATAGACCATGATACTCTCATTATGATTTATATCTTTTTTTTTCTCCAGGAGCTTGAGGGACATACATTTATTCCTTTCTACAAGTTGACCAAATCTCCCAGCGAGCTTCCATGACTTAAGGTGGATTTGTACCTGAATTGACATAGTCCTAGTCCTGACCCTCTAATTTTGCATTGTAAAGGCTGCACTTTATCAATGCTTCATTGACATTTTATTATTATTCAGGAAAGCTTGGAGATGTCCGGTTCAAGACAACTTTTGTTTGTCTCAATCCCTTCATAACCTTCTACCCAACCAATCAATAACAAGCTTCATGAAGATAAAACCATTATGGAAAGACCATCAGTGCATTCTATAGAGCACATAAACTAATTTACTTTTCAAAAAGAAATACTTCTTATCCCCCACAACCTGATTGTCTGTTTTCTACATAACCATTGTTATCATAGGGATTCTGCAAAGTGAATTTGTTCCATGAAGAGCATAGGAATGATAAATGATTATTAACAATGTGATTCTACACATAACTGCTAAGAAGTAAGCTGCAGTGAGTTCAATGAGACTCAATCTTATATTTACAGAGTACCTGCCCCTCCACAACTTGGTGCTTACCAATTTACTGGGAGTTGCAATCCAATACATCTGGAGGGCTCCAAATTGAAGAAACTAGTATGTAGAAGACTCACTATAGTAGAAATCTATGTCTCAGGAGTATGTCTCAGAAGTCTATGTTTCTATGTATCAGAAGTAAATCCCAGCAGTTTGGGGGATTTCAGTTATCTAAAATTAGCTATAATATTGCAGTCCCTGACTGCTTTCCAGATAATTATTCATCAGTTACAAAATGATGTTTCAGAATGCAATTATTTAATGACAGTAATACAAGCGGCAGGTAATTTAAGTACTCAAAGAGCTATTTTTGCAAATACTTTTTGTTAATCAATATAATGGCTTCAGATTTTCTAGTGTCTACAGTACTAAATGGTCCTGGACAGTACTTGATTTTCTTTAGAGTAGAATTTAAATGCAGTAATTTCTATAAGTAGATGAGATTTATTCTCTTCAGTAAATGGCCAGCATAATTCTCTATTTTACAGGGCATTAAATGTGTAATGTAAATTATTTCCTGGTCTCAATTTTACTTATAAAATGAAGCATTGAAATGAACCTGGTTTTGCAAGAGATTTGAAAGGACTAAAATTAGAGCATTTTTCAAGTCATTCTGAATCTTGTATACTTAAAAGATGGTTGATGTGCATGTATTATACACAGGCCTTCAAAAATTAAATGCATAAAGCAAAAAAGTGGCTTCAGACTTTACACCTCCTTGTTAATTCTAGGTGCTGTTTTAGCTCTCATATGATCAGTTTTCCTTCATGTAGAGTTGAAACATTAGAAGAGGTTTTACCTGCTGTTTTTCCACTTACAGTATGGCAGAAGACAAAAGACACAGAACTCAAGAAGGGGAATGGCAAACTATAGAAAGCAATAAAGCAACTTTCTTTGGAAAAGTATATCCTAACTTAACCTGAAAAGCTATCCTAGGCTCGTTGATCAGGAGGTTAAGGTAAAATCAACGCTGTCATTCCATTGTGCATGTAGTTATAAAATAGATTTTACTCATGAGAGTGAGTTGTAAGAAAGTAAGAATGCCCAGACTCCCAAACCTCCCTTGATTTGAACAGTTCTGGATCAACAAAGGATCTCATTTAGAATTGAGATGTTACTCCATAGATGCCACTTTCAAATCAGTCTCATGCAGTATTCTTAACACATCATAGAACATAGCAAAGTCAGGGGCAGGGGAATATGCATGAAAATAATTTTTTGAAGAAATGGAGCTAATTATTTCATTTCCTTAATAGGTCCCATGTTCTTTGGGGAAACATGTTAAGAAATCCTCTTGGAAACACAATATCTTCCTTCCTTCCTTCCTTCCTTCCTTCCTTCCTTCCTTCCTTCCTTCCTTCCTTCCTTCTTTCCTTTCTTCTAAAAGTCACTGTGAATATTTGTAAAACTTCATAAGCTTTCCCAAACTGGTATAAGCTTTCTCAAACTGGCATTTTTTAAAGATGAATTATAATTGCAGATTCTCTTACCCACCAATCATCACCTACCAAGGGGATAAACGATCAAAAATTGCTTTCTTTAACATGTGTGTTAGGAGGAGAGAAAGTTGGGTGAATAGTGATTTAAGTCACATAGCATGTTGCCCAACTAACAGGTTAGAGGTGCAGAGGTATTCCTCATCTAGAAACCTGCCTATTGGACTGTTTTGGGACACAGTCTAGCATTCTTTTGAATATTAAAAACCCCCACAAAACCCCAGGTTCAACCCTGCTGATAGGTTGTAGATGTAGAGGAGGGATAGATGATGAAAAGTAAAGATTCCCCTCGCACATACGTGCTAGTTGTTCCTGATTCTAGGGGGCAGTGCTCATCTTTGTTTCAAAGCCGAAGAGCCAGCGCTGTCCGAAGACGTCTCCGTGGTTATGTGGCAGGCATGACTATATGCCAAAGGCTCACAGAATGCTGTTGCCTTCCCACCAAAGGAGGTCCCTATTTTTCTACTTGCATTTGTACATGCTTTCAAACTGCTAGGTTGGCAGAAGCTGGGACAAGTAACAGGAGCTCACTCCATTATGCAGCACTAGGGATTCGAACTGCCAAACTGCCGACCTTTCTGATTGACAAGCCACTGAGCCACTGCGTGATGAAGGGTAAGGAGCAACTATTAGCAAGCAAGCTCCATTTTTGACTTGCCAACTAAGTAAGCAAAAACAATGCTACTGATCCACCACCACCACCAGTCATAAAAACAGTAAAATATATGGCCATGCAACTCCTCCGCCCGCCTTGCTAATTTAAATAATGCACCACATAATTAGCATTCTCAAGCTATTGTCATTTAAAGTTATAACACACTTTCAAAAAAAGTACTACCCTTGTATATACAAAGAGCCTACATCATGTGACAAAGCTTTGGAAAATAGTACTTAGGCATCACATGAGTGTCTGGAGAAACCAGATATTTGGTCTCCCTTCTATTCTAAACCAAAATTGCCATGGAGGACAATGTCCAGTGATCAAAGGGGAGGAGGGCTATAAAGTGTGTAAGATCATGTTCATGGCAAAAAAAGTTGGCAAAAGATGGAAAACACTACTTCAAAAGTGGAACAGCTAAACATGATTTTAAGCTGCCTCAACTCTGAGCTGTAGACAAAGGTAATGTTACAAATATATAGTATATGAAAATGGTTACTAAATTTTTTTACATTTAGGGAATATGAAAATGATTCATCAATAACTTTTTATAGCAGTCAGAAGAATCATTTGTTTCCAACTATCACGATTTATGTATTGACTGATTGATTGCTTTATTATTATTGTATGCACAACTCAAGACTGCAACCATATCTAACACAACTTTCTCCTCCTATTTTCCTCACAACAACTGTGAGGTAATTTGGGCTCAGAGACAGCAACTGGCCCAAAATCACCCAGCTGGCTTTCATGGCTAAGGCAGGAGTAGAACTCATGGTCTCCTATCCACACATGGTGTCCTGTCTATCCCACAGTTTTACATACATACATACTGTATACATAGTGTTTTTATGGTGGCGCAGTGGTGAGAATGCAGAATTGCAGGCTAATTCTGCCAACTGCCAGCAGTTCAATCCTGACCGGCTCAACATTGATTGAGCCCTCCGTCCTTCTGAGATCAGTAAAATAAGATTGTTGAGGACAATATGCCGACAACGTAAACCGCTTAGAGAGTGCTGTAAAACACTATGAAGTGCTATATAAGATCTAAGTGCTACTGCTATTGCTAGAAGTGAGTCTCACTGAATTCACTGAGGTTCATTCCCAAGTAAAAATTAGATTGTTGCTTTTGTCATTGTTGTGATTGTTATTTCTCTACTGGTGAAATAACCTTCTAGAGTCACCCATTTGTGTCATAATAATAGAGGATATGCTTTCTATTACTTCATGAATAACTGGTTGATTCTAAGAAGTCAGTACAAGTCATTATCCCAATGTTCACTGCAGATCTAGCCAAAGATAAAAAAGGAAGCAAGCGGAAACCACAGCATCTACTGCTAGTAATAGTACAGTGCTAGGGAAATACTGGGTGGAAAAGGTAATGTTAGGAATTTAGTGGTTGTGAGCCCAACAACACAATTCTTAGTAGATCAAACAAATGCTCCTTTAGGCAACACATTCATTTCTTTTATAAAACATCTTTAAAAACTGATATTTTTCTTTTATAAGATTGCATCTCCAGCCTCTGCTGCCATATACCCAATGGAGGGGGAAATAATAATAATAATAATAATTTATTAGATTTATACCCCGCCTCTCTTCACCCAAAGGGAACTCGAGGCGGCACCAAAGGGAACTCGAGGCGGCAGTTAGAACTCGAAATGACAAGAGGATGTACTGTTGTGTAACATATTGAAACAATATCTACTGAAGAAGACATTTTTTTTTAAATGGTGATTTTAAAGTCCCACTTCTTTGTATGCACATGCAACATCAAGAGACGGACAAAGGGATGGGATTTTGCTCATGGGACCACGATAGCCACCTTGGCTTACTAACCCGCCCCCCCCCCAAAGTGTGCCTGACTAGAACCATAGGAGATATTGCCCCTTGCAATCCATCTATCCCTCCCCCCACACCTTCCCCTCCCTTTTTTTCATCAACCTGTTGAAAAATATATCTTGGTTTTGTTATCCATCTCTTTCCAACTATGTGTTGAGACTGTCTTACTAGCAAAGGTGAGTTCAATTGCTCTTCTGCTTGGAAAAGTCCCAGCCAGTCAGCCCACTTTACTTTGGGAGTAAGTCCCTCTGAACTCAGTGTGACTTACTTCTGAGTAAACAGGGCTCAGCTGAGGGCTTCAAAGGCTCAAAGGGAAGAGGCTCCTTACGCAGGTGGTGAGCGCAGCGCAAATGGAAAGTGTCACAGCCATGGACATGGTGGTACAGTGTCTTCTCAATCAAATCCTGAGGTTCGTAACCAGTCAGCTCAGCTACCCTACCCAGAAAGAGAGAAAGGGAGAGGGAGGGAGAGAGAGACAGAGAATGAGATCGGCTTCACACATCATGCGAAGCCAGATTTTTAATCACAGTTAGTTAAATAAGCCTCAAAAAGGTTTGGTTCGCTAGCAGACTAGATCAAAATCAAAGCAAACCAACCCTATCACAGTACAGGTAGTCATCGACTTACAACAGTTCATTTAGTGACTGTTCAAAGTTACAATGGCACTGGAAAAAAACCTGACTGATGACCGTTTTTCCCACTTATGACCGCTGCAGCATCCCCAGATGCTTGACCACTGACTCACGTTTATGATGGTTCCAGTGTCCCAGAGTTATGTGATCCCCTTTTGCAACCTTCTGACAAGTAAAGTCAATGAGGAAACCAGATTCACTTAACAAATGTGGTGAGAAGAGTTGTAAAATGGGGCAAAGCTCACTTAACAAATTTGTCACTTAGCAATATAAATTTTGAGCTCAATTGTGGTCATAAGTGGTGGGCTGCCTGTATTAGAGTGAGATGGAAGCCCAAATAGATTCAGAGAAGAAAAGGGCAACCAGCCACCTTATCTTATTTGGGCTATTATTGGTCTAAAGCAGGGGTGTCAAACTCGTGGTGTCACGTTGTCATCACAGGTATCGTGACTTTTTCCTCCTCTGCTAAAATGGGGGTGGGCGTGGCCAGAGCACAACACATGACACAGCCCGCAGGTCAGGGGTTTGACACCCCTGGTCTAAAGGAAGCTCAAGTGATGACTTACCGTGAATCAAGGAAGATGAGCTTCATATCCAAGCTGGCCCGAAACATAAACATATTGCTGTGCAGCTTAATCTCTGTCACAGCACTAGGGGGTAAGGAGTGGCCCACTGCCACCAGTCCAACGTTTTGGTAGCAGCCATCAAAAGGGGACATGTCCAAACTGTACTGGCGGATCTTTAGGTAACCACTACAATGAATCACCTGTCAGGGGCAAAGAGACAAAAGACAAAAAAAAGTCATGTCAATGCAGCAAGGGTTCATATGACAAAGTGTGATCTCAGTAGGATCACTCACCAGGTCTGTGATTGATCCTACTAATCTACATAGCAGCAGGTTTCTGCCATGGCAAATACTATGCAGAGTACAGTGCATCAGGGGCCAGTTACAGGGTTAACCAGGTTTTCTACATGATAGGCACACTAGAATGTCATGTATGTCTGAATGGGGGCATTCCAAGAGGAACATGGATGATATCTCTTCCCCACACTTCAATGCTTCTAAGAGCACCCTGTGGTCCATTTTGTATCTTCTCATTGCTCCTCTCTTCATACATTTATTTATATTTCCAAAGAATCACCTTTGGTACACCCTGAATGAAGTTAAATTATATTCACTGCCAGTCTTCAACTATATAGTAACAATCAAATAGCATGCACCCATGTTCCGGCAAACCTAATAATGAGCCCTCGACAAGTATTATTTTACCCTCAAGCATGGAATAAAACAATTACTTCTAGTTGTATTTTCAGCACATAACCCCTATGCACACTGATTTTGAAATAAATCCAACTCTCCTGTGGGATTTGTATATAGAACTTAAACAATTTCCCTTCTTGTGAACCACAGTGTGCAACAGTGTCATCTAGCCATCGTTATAGAAATTCATGACACTAATGATTTTATAGGGCATTTCCTCAGCAGCAATTTATAGCTCTTCTAACATTACACAGCTATTATTCTGGTGATATAAAACCTGCTTTCCTTCCTTCCCTTGGATCAGCTCAGGGATGGTTGGTGTGTGCTATAATTTGCTATTAATTTCTAATGAAGGAATGGCCCTGTAAATCACTAATGAGAACATAGCCTAAGGAGCTACAGTGATTGTAACCTGTCTGGAGGGATCTTTTCTATTAGTGGAGAAAAGTATGTTAATATGCAAGAATTCAAGAGGATTACAGCTTTGTAACAGCTCAGTGGACTGCATGGGATTTGAGACAGGGTATATAAATGGCTGGAGGGACAATATGGAAAGAACTTGGCTACATAAATAAAAACTTCCAAAGCAAAGAACCAATGCCAAGAAATACTATAGACTTCCTCAGACAATTCAGTTATTTTCATTCAACAGATAAATACACTAAGGTTCCTTGAAGCCCCATCTTTTTTTTCTTGGAAATAATTATTTCATAGGCTTTCTTTCAGATATGAATGTCCTGCAATCAATGAAGCTTAGACAAAAACCTCTTTGGTAGTGTTTTTAAAGCTCAGCCCTCAATCCTCTATGCCTCTGCTCAGACACAAGTCCTGTCAAGTAAAAATACTGATTACATGGGTTGTAGCCTTAAGTAAAATTCTAATTTTCAATCTCCACTGAAAATAAATTTCCACCAAGAACACAATATTTGGCCTTTAAAATTAACTGACAATATCTGAAGGTGAATTATTTAGGATCTCCCTACCAAATAAGTATCCTTGGAATTGGAGTACACATCCGGGTGATTTTTAGCATGCAAGCCTACAGCCATTCAGTGCACTGAGGGTTTCTCCATAACTGTAATGAAGAAGGCAAACTTGTTTTCTCTGTGCTGGGGATGTATAGATTTCCCTGAATTTAAGCTGAGTGAAATCATGGGGGCTTAAGTGGATTTCAGGGGGCTTACTCCCAAGTATGCAGAGGATTGCTGCTTTGCAAACTAATCCTATGCCTGTTTACTCAGCTATAAATTTCACAGCGTGGGGCTTCCTCCTAAATAAGCAAGGGTGACATCTCTATCTTAATTAGCATGAAGTCTCAGAGGAAAAACCTCCTATCTGCAAGACAAGAACGTAGCCATTACTGGAACCAACAACTTATTTTCCAAAGCACCAGGAGGCAAGACAAGAAACAACGGATGGAAACTAATCAAGGAGAGAAGCAACTTGGAATTCAGGAGTAACTTCGTAACAGTGAGAACTATTAACGGGTGGAACAGCTTGCCTTCAGAAGTTGTAGGTGCTTCATCGCTGGAGGTTTTAAAGAAGAAACTGGGCAGTCACTTGTCTGAAATGGTATAGGGTCTCCTGCTTGAGCAGGAGGTTGCACTAGAAAATCTCCAAGGTCCCTTTCAGTTCTATTCTGATTGATCGAACTTCAAGACATCAGTGAGAATAATCAGAGCAATACAACCCAAATATAAATAAACATGGAAGAAGAAATCAAAGGAAT
>JANHGC010000456.1:409604-419706 GCA_027560395.1 Boaedon fuliginosus | reverse complement strand
CACCCCTCTGAACCCCCACCCCCAGCTCCATGGAACCTTATCTAACTGTTTCCAAGGGAAGGCAAGCAAACTGGGGAGATTCCTGTACTGTAGGCAGAATACAATAAAGCTAATAGTTTGAACCTTACACGTGTGGATCTATTTGGTTGCACCTAATAATAGCCTTGTTTTATTTGGAAACAAGATAGTGGACATTTACTCTGAAGTAAATTAGCACATATAGTAATTTCATCAGGAATGCTTGGAATAACTCCCATTTTTTTAATTGAGATTTTAAAATGTGTACAAATCTTTTCAAGTAATCTTATGCCATTTTTCTTTAATGGATTGTGCACCTCTGAATTTAGATTTTTTTTCTGAGTAGGCATGCTTTATACATTATTTATAAATGATGATAAACACCATAATCTCAAAGCAAATGGGTATGTGTGTATAAATCTATAAGATTAATTCCAATGTATCCAGATTTACTGAGTAGTATACACTAAATGAAATAAAACTTACTGTCCTGTTAATGCAAGTAGAATTCCTGACTTCAACATCTGCTTTATTTTAATTTTTAAAAGCTTGTTTCTCAAGGATTTTTCTTAAGGATTTTTTTTAGCTTAAGCGCCTATGTTTTACTTTTCTTTTTACACTTGACCTACCATAGCATTTTTTTTATAAACCTCGTAATTGTCTTTTAAACGGAAGGAGTGGGGGCGATAAAAACTAATCCAGAAATCTAAAGCTTTCTCTTGTCATTTGGAGGGCCCCAGAGATGGAGAAAGGAAAAGCAGAAAAAAGAATCACTCCGGGATTTTTAATCTGAAGGGAGATTTTCCAGGCCACAATAATAACAACAACAACAATAACAATAATAATAAAAAGCAAACCTAAACCTAATCTCTTAGAAAATTTCCAAGATGCGCTACACTGCATTTCTTTTTCGTGTTGTTTTTTTTTTGGGCGGGAGGTGCATTGGTGTTTGTTTTGTTTTGTTTTGTTGTCTTGCCTCGAATCGTGATCTTTTTTTCTTTTTAGGAAAAAAAATCTTTTCACGCCTCGCTTGTCATATTTACATAAAGGCGGGGGTGGAGGGGAGGGAGAGAGCCGCTCCGGCGGAGGATGTATCTATTACGGATCTAAAGAGACGCTTGTGGCTGTTTTTTCCCCAAAGCCCCCAGCCCCGGATTATCTCCACGGCCTGTGTCTTCCCCGAAAACGAGATTTTCGATTGCGAAAACAAGACCCCAATTAGCAAGCAAATGAGGCGGAAGAGAACCACTCCGAGGGAGCTCGCCCCATCGGCGGCCGCGTTGACAAGGCAGGCGAGGACCAGCAGCCACCAACAGTCCGTTCCCCCACTCACCGCCACCCCCGCGCTATTGGCGGCTGGCAAAAAGCAGCCTTCTTCGCGCGGAGTGGCCGAGAGGGACGCTCTCCCGCCGGGCAGGGCTCGATCTTGCAAACTCTTAGGCCGGCCGGCCCGCCGACTCAACACGTTTCCCCGCAATCCTAACCTCGATTAGCTCCGAGCTCGGACCTCGCACCGGGCCACGAGGTCCTGCGCGCGCAGTCCCAGGACTGAGGGCCGAGCTGTGCTCAGTTATGGCTCCCGCCAAAAATAAACTGTAAGGGCCCCTCAACTTTGTCTTTTCGCTTTCAAGAGCAATCGGTCCCGACCGCTTCAGCCGTCCTTCTTCTCTGCCCTGGGTTTATTATTTATGTATTTTATTTATACCCCGCCTCTCTTCCCCACCAGTCAAGGGGAACTCAGCCTTATCTTGCCCAATTGTCCCAAAGGTGTTTTTTTTTTTTCCAGGAGGCAACTGGAGTTTCTTTTTCTTTGAAGATATTTCACTTCTCATCCAAGAAGTTTCTTATGGATGGTGGGATGGATGGTGGGAAATGGAGCCAGAGCTGAAGAAGCTTCTTGGATGAGAAGCGAAATGTCTTCAAAGAAAAAAACAAGTAACCCTGGTTACCTCAAAGAAAAGCACCTTTGGGACAACCATGACTGGGATGACTGAGAATCTCCATAGATATCATCTTGCCCATTGTTTCTGATTCTGGAAAATGAATGGATTCCTCACTGATCATTTTGTCCAGAGACAAGAAGAGAAGGCAGGTGACCTATTCAGAAGGAATCAGACGTGAGATTTTGAGCCTTTGCCAAGGTATAGCTGCACCCTCTCCCGGGGTCACCAGCTGGTGGAATGTCCACCCACTGAACAGACATTGAGCAGTTGCCAGCCTTGAAAATATGGACCCCCAAGAGGATAAGGCATTGGTTGGCCAGGCAATGAAAATTGCCATCTGAACAATCCAATTTCTGGCTACGGTTCTTTTTATCAATATGCTGCAGGGAGGAATGGATCATGTGGACTCTGCTAATGAGGAAAAACTCAGAGAAATATCTCTGTGTCTCCTGCAGGGATATTTTCAGGACATTTCACACAAGTGATTTTGCTTAACCACACAAAGCTATCAGTAGTAACATCCACAAATGAGAATTAAGATTCCCCTCCCTCAACTAAATTTTGAGTTGTCTCAATGAAAGCTGCTAGGAAACTCTCATACTAAGTAGAAAATGGAGCAAATCTTTCCCAGAGTGATCTTAAGGTGGGTTATGAAGCAATGCTATACAATGCCATTCTCTGTGTCCATAGAATAGATGTGGTTAATTTCTGCTACAGCTCATAATAAATACACCCTTCCTAAAATCTTATATCATGGTTACATTGGGCCAGAACTACTACTACCAAAAGAAATAGTTTGGTATCACAAAAGTTTACATTTTAATCTAAAAAAAGTGCTACTAGAGTCCTGACTTTTTGATACTGTACAGCAAGATGACTTTCTTTCTACAATGCCCATTAAAGGAAACTTGATTCTGAACAGGACAAAACTAAATGAGTGGGCAATTAGCATTTTTCAGGTGTTCAGATTTTTTTTAAAAGCTCATTTTAATCCCACCCTCCTCAAATCAATATGCAATATTTTATTTAAGAGGAAGCTACCCTGGTAGAAAGGGAGGATAAGATTGATTTTACTCCAGTGTACCTCTCCACCTGTGTAGTTTTAGTAGAAAAATGCATTGTATTTACTAATAGAAGCAAAAATGTTTCCCTAATTGTAATAGGTACTTTCTTCTATAAGAAAGGGTTATTATTAGTACAGAACTATGCACACTTTTTATAGTTGCAGAGCACATTACAATCTGGGAAAACATTCTTTTCCTTATCTTTGTAAATAATTTGATGAAAAGCAAATGTGTTTGTAATATTAGAAATTGAGGGGAAAGGTGTAGGAAGAGCAATAATGAGGTCTTTAGGTTTAGTTTACTATTAAATAATACTTCTTCAAACATCATTCTCTTTTGTGGCTGGACAAAAATAAGTAACATAAAATTTACTTCTGTAAAATTCTATAAAGTAGGTATATTGTCAGGGTTGACATTTGTCAACTCTAGCATATAAAGGATAAAACTCTGGAACTGTAATTGCATATTCTTATTATTCCTTTAGCAGTACTTCTATTAGTGTATTTTTATATCTACTCAAGAGAGGTGATAAATTCTATGGAACTTATTCCCATTTAAGAAGATACAGGACTGCAGCCTTAATGGTTGCCTCAATTGTGTTGGTTGGCCTGAAGTTCCATACAAATCCAAATTAAGTCCTCTTTCCCGCTTTAAGAAGGGCTTTAATCAGGTCCTAGATACATTGCCCTGGCTGACACAACACACTAAGCCCTAATGTAATTTGTTTGGTTTGGATTCAGTGTGTTATACAAGTTGAGCAGTAGAGCTGTTGTGGTTTACTCAATAAATTACAGCTGAAATGATGGTGGCTTAGCATGACTAAATGAAATCCAACTGGTTTCAGTAAATAATAGGCACAGAATACTTGGAAATGGACAGTCATCTTTTATGTAATGTATCCACTGTAAGAATGACTGTGCCTACTTTTTAGCTTAGCTGAATGAGCTTAGCCCTTATAAGTCTTTATGGTTTAAGGCAGGGATGTCAAACTCAAGGCCCACGGGCCACATCTGGCCCATGGGGTGCTTAGATCTGCCTTTGCAATGGGAAACAGAGCTCAGGAGCCTGTTTTCTCTGGCAGAGCACTTGGGCAGCCATAGGTGCCCCCAACACAAGTGATGTTGAGCTGGCCATACCCACCCTGGTCACACACACCTCTTCCCCAAGTCAAACGCAACCTTCAATGAAATTGACTTTGACGGCCCTGGTTTAGGGTGTCTAAAGAAGCCAGAAAGTAAGGTTAATTGAAAATCATGGGTAAGTAAATCACAGTGAATCTTGGCTTGAGGACACAGTTCTCTAGTAAACTAAATCAGTTCTGAAGGTTTAGTAGATGTCTGACTCTTTACTTGTCTCTCCTTTCACAGGAGGCATGGAAGAAAAACCTGCTTTGAAAGGATCTAATACTAATAGAGTTCAATAGTGTAGTCTCTATTGAACTCAGCAACTTACTTCTAGGATGTGAACTTGCAAAAGATGGAGCTGTTGACCTAGAAAGTAATCAGCCTCTTCAAGAGTTGTTCTGTACAAAAATAGAACTATTTGTGTCCTATTAAACAGTGTTAAAACATAATAAAAAAGAGAGGGGGGAACATCCAAAGACTTGCAAGGGCTAACATTTAAAAGGTAAGCATCTATCACCAAATTAATTTAAGGAGGAGTGGGCTTTATGACAGGTATTTGAGGCATTTCAAAGATCAGCCCCTTTTGTGTTTCTGTAGTGCTTTTGCTATGTTCAAAGTGCTAGTGATTCTTTCAAAAGATGCTTCAGGAATTGCCAGCATAGAGGAAGACACTTGATGAAGTGCAGGGCTGTCAAACTCCCGGCCCACGGGCCAGATGCATCATGCAACACCCACATCCTGTTTAGCAAAGGGGGGGAGGCCCAATACATCATGTGATGCAGCCCGCCAACATGAGTTTGACACCCCTGATCTAGTGTATGCAGATAGATTAATTCCCATCCTTTTCTTCCTCCATCTTATGGGGTGGGGGACATCCCATGAGACATTGAAGTGTCAGCCAGCCAACTGGTTTCAATCTAGCTTGCAGTCCTAATTCAACCAGAGATTTTGCAGATCTCCCCATGATGGTAGAATCTTCTGCCCCCTCTTTTGCATTTTCCTAAAATTTTGCCTTCAGTTGAATTCTCCTGCATTGATTTAATCCAATTATCTATCTGTAGTCAGTATTAAGATTCTTGGAGTGGTAGAATGCTATTGGTATATCTAGTTCTTAAGAGAATTTGGTCAGCATAAAATAAAGCAAAAATAGACCCTAGCCACAAAATCTTCTAATCTAAATTAACCTGTACAGCAGTGTTTCTCAACCTTAGCAACTTCAAGATGTGTTCACTTCAACTTGAATTCCACACAACTTAAAGTTGTTGAAATTGAGAAATGCTTCCATATCTAAATCTTCCCCCAGGTGGCCCCTTCTCTATGTGAGGAGACTACAACTCCCAGAATTCCAAGTCATGGTAATTGCTTTGAATTCCATCTGGAAAGAAGCAATGAAGGATGGGTCATTTTTCTTTTGAGGGCAACCACAGAATTTTGCAGAGTCAAGCATATGAAATGTGAATTTAACTGAAACCCCTAAGGCTGCTGAGAAGGCTGGGTACAACTGGAATTGCTCTTCACGGTCATCAATCTGTCACTTCAAGCAGACATTATTCAACAAATATTTTCTTTGAAAACTTCCCCTTAAGCTACAGCATTTGGGTGTTTGTATCCTGGATTTTTTCACCTGTTAAAGGTTTTAGAAGTGATCCTGGGCTGAATTCACACAACATAATATGGTTTGATTTAGGCTGGGCATATTGTGTGAATCAAGTGGTGGTTTATTCAATAATTTATATTTAAATAAGATTTGGATTAGTGTGATCTGGGAACTCAGCCACTTTAATACTTAGGATTGGTTGCCAAGAAGTGATAAAGGAGACTGGAGCTATCCATTTCAGATTCTCCTGCAATACTTAACGAAACTTATCTTCTGCTAGAAAACTTTTAGTATCAAGAAAGGAGAAGAGATCTATGCTTTCTGTAGGCAGAGAAGGTTACCTCTTAGAAAAAAGAAGACAGGACAATCCCTAATTGGGCAAGCCTGATGGCAGTTCAGTGAGAAAAAACCTCATCTGTTGAATTCATTGATTGACATGCTTCCTACTGTATAAGTAAAGATACTGTCCCATGCATTTTCACCACAGTTTCTGGTGACTTCAACTTAAGAGCATTATGGATCAACCAACAGCTTCACTCTTGGTTCCTTTCCATGAGAGTCCACTAACCTGCTGGAGGCTTTCAACCAGGCTCACCCACTTCTAGCTGAACCAAAAATCTGCTCCTAGTGCTTGTTTGTAGCATGGCAAGTTTCCTTTCATATAGACTTCAACACTCACTCCCACAAATGTCTTTAAAACATGTTTTCCAAACTATTTTGGTCCAGGTTTAGTACCATTTCCTAAATCACATGTTTGGAAAGGACCTTAGATGTCAATTAGTCTAATCTCTTGCTGAAGTCAGAATCTGCTTGTTCTAAAAAGACAGACTGGATTCTACTTGTCCAGTGAGATTCTTTTGTAGTCCATAAGGCATCAGTGAAGATCAGGGTGGGGCTTTTAAGGTTTAAACAAATTACAGAGAACTGGCCTACCTTTGGCCAGTAGACCTAAAATGTTTGAAATAACTGTGAGTGTATTGATTGCAGAGGAACTGGAGAGCTTTTATTGAAGAGGCTTTACAAATGCCAGGCCACAGGGTGCTACTTGTTAGTATGCCTTAAGATTTTGGATCACCTTAAGGAAAACAGACAAAAGCACTCTGTGTCTCTAAGATACTCCATCTTTCTCTGTTAAAATTTGGAAAGACCTATTTGACACCACCTGATACTATTCACTTTTCTAAACAGATGACAAGGAAAAGGGGATTATCTCTGGTCACGCTCTGCAGAGGCCTGCACCTTTTATCTTATTCCCCTCCACCAGTCAGGTAATTTATTTATTTTATTTATTATTTAAACTTGTATCCCACCTTTCTTCCCCGGTCAAGGGGAACACATTTCATAGTCCATTGGGAGAATTGGGCTATTGGGCTGCTTTTGTGCAGTTCTTTCAGCCTGGAACTGTGGAAGCTTTCCTTTTAAAGACCTGGTAGGCAATTGGAGGATTTCCACACCAGATTTATATTGTGGTCCAGTCATGGCCCTGGCAATCTATCATTAATGCAGACAGGTTTTATATTGCCAGGGTGAGGGCTGGGTGATGCTATAAATTGCTAATGAGGAAACCCTCCCTCTCACTGACCTTTCCTCTTAATTCTTATTTGACCCATGAGGATTTCAGGATTTCTTTCCAGGTGAAGGAAGAGAAATTGGGGACTTGTTTTTGAACTAAGTGAATTGATTCAACTGGGAAACTCCAAGTGTGGCTTCCTTCCCATAAAGTGCCTAAACCCAATCCATTTCTGATGCACAGCTACAAATATCTGGCACAAGTTCTAAATGCTTCACCTTCAGAGGAAGCAGATGATCTAATTCTTCTCATTTGCCCATCCGTGCCACTTGCTACCTCTTACAGATGTCCTTGACCTCAGCCCTCTGCACCTAGTAGGAACAAACCTCAAATACTCAGTGCCCATTTCTTTCCTTTCAGGGGAAGGGCTCTATTGGTTTGACAGGAGCATATGAGATCCCAAGCACCCTCCCTCAGCAGGAGTGTCTGTCTGCCTAGGATGGTCAAAAATGGTAGTTCTGCCTATGTTTTACACTGTTGTAGCTGCCATCTTGACTTTTTTGACCAGGCTCTGTGGGTATCCCTGGTCCTCTGATACCTATCCCTGCTGAAGTGTGGGCAGGAAAAAAATAGATGGAGAAAAAAGAATCTCTTTAAACCTTAGGTGAAGTAGCTAGATCTGGACTGGAATGAAAACTAATCTCCTAAGCAAGGTTTATGCTATGCAATTGATTCCTTTTTGGTTGTTTACTTAATTGAATGTGTTTTTACTTTAGTTTGAAAATAGCTTCACATCCATAAATGAACAGTGGCCTTGAAAAAGGAGTGGGGGAGGGGCTTTTAAATTAAAAGGGCAAAGTCCCTACCACTTTGAAAGTGGATGTGTTGCCAAACCAAATACCTTTCTGTTTATTCCCTGTCCTGCAGTTCAATCCCTTATCCAGTGCTCACATCACCTGGCTGCTGTGGTAGAGGAAATCTGCCTATTTTCCCCCAAAACAATCAATTGTAAATTTATTTAATCAATTAAATCACAAAATATTTATTACAATTCTAATTGTAAATAATTAGCTAGGCTCTCTAGCATACATCTATAAAACAATTTACTTTTACATACCAATAATTATAAAAAAATCATGCAGTTTGATTTTTCTTATGCAGAAATCTGATGAGCACCATGGTTTTTGGTGTCTGGTGAAAAGAAAAACAGAAGCAGGTTGTGAAAAAGCAGCTTTCTCTAAATAAAGGCTGCTGTGAGTAAAATCATGTATTTGCTATTTAGAGAGCAGAATCATATTTTACCAGGGCAACGTGTAAGCAGGTTTTATTGGGCTGTAAAATGCTAGTCAGATTTTTCATGCAAACAGCAACAAAGGAAAAGACATTTTTCATATTTCAGGCAAACATCCATCAAGGGAAAAACAAAAGCAAAGGCATTATATCACCATGTAGGATCTTTTGCAGGACCGATGATCATGAATATAATTATAATTTTAAAAGCTCATTCTGGCAAAAGACAGGTTCAGTCCCTCCCTACACACACACACACACACACACACACACACACACACACACTTTGCCAATCAGTCTGATCTATGTTTTCCTTTGCCATAAATCTACCTCTGCAGCAGTTATGCGAGGGCTTTCCTTCACATTTCATGTCCAGATCAAAACTGGAATTAAACAAAGGTTAGCTTAAATGAGAAAAACGTCTGTAAGAAAATAAACATTGAAAGCAGAGGTTCAACCCTTTCTCCAAGCAGTAAGAAAAACAACATTCAATCACCCACGTGGGAAACGAAGGTTGCTTCCCCTTTCTTCTGTCCCTGAAAATAACCATGCATTTAGTGATGAAAAGCTAAGCCCCATTCATTCATTTCAGAAAACAGTTTTAAATGGGCTACACTTAAGTGAGCAAAGAGATAAATAAGAACTTATTTGAGATTTATTTCTGAGATGTGCAGTTGAAATACGCTACCCTGGTCAGTTACTTCAGGAATCAAATTAAGTCTACTGCAATTTTATTTCTTCTTTTTTTTAAAAAAAATAACCCAGTAATTAAACGGTGTCATCCGCCAGTTTAATTATTTGTTTTCCGTAAGGACAGAATGATTTTTTGGCAAAGTTTTATTATTTCTGGACTAGCGGCGCATATTAGCATTCAGGAAAGGGCGTCACAATCGCAAAAACAAGTCAAAACCAGAAATCCAATCGCCGGGTCCCTTGACTTCAATGGGAACTCGATGATATTCATTGAAAATCGCACAGAAAGTAGCTTCAGGAGTTGTTATTTCGCCATAAATTGAGTTTTTTATTTCTTAAAAAAAAATCCCAGAAGCAATCCCACGAATAATTTCCTCCTTTATCCGCAGTTTCTCTCAGCACTCCGGAGGAGAGTCTATGTTGTTGTGACTTTTACTTGCAGTGTTAGAACCCGAACTGACCTAAGCTTGGAAAGAAGGGAGGGGGGAGTCTGGGCGCGGCCGCTTGAGTCCCAGGACCGGGGCGAAAAAGAAGAGGTTCCCTATACCTACCTGCCTGCCTGCCCAGGCTTTGCTCGCCTCAGCAACCGAACCGGGGACACCCTCCTCCTTTACTCCTCCCCTAGCTAGATTGGATCGATTCACACACCGTTGCCCGTTTTCTAAAGGTGTTCCCAGATTGGCATCTGCTTTAGGAAAGCAAAAGTTTCCTTTGGTTGAACCAGCGGTCCCGGTTTTAGGGAGCGATTTGGCTTGGGAGAATGTGAAAGGTGCCGCGGTGAAAGGCTCCGGGGGTTGCAGGTCCAGTATCCTCCCCTCCCCGCCCTTCCCTTCCCCACACCACCACCACCCCGCTTCCTCCTT